>JBBPLQ010000582.1:0-18292 GCA_038089855.1 Royoungia palumana
GCAATTGGAACTAGATTCCCAAGTGGAGTCGCCAAAGTTCCATCGTACAAGGAACTCCACCTTGTTTGCCATCCATTGATGGGAAACGATCTCATTGACGAACCATTCATCCTCGTCAGCAGTGCCAACATCGTAGAACGTGTGTGCATCCCGCTTTGGGAACAATGTATCGTTGTTCATTTTGTACTTGTGTAGTAGCCCAACATGGAACATTGGGTGAATACGTCTTTTCCGTAAGTCTTCTGGCAGGTCCAGGGTGTAGGTGTTGTGGGCACCATTTTTCTTTAGGATCTTCATTGGCCCAATGTACTTGGGCATGAGCTTACGAGCTCAACCCTTTGGCATCAATAGGTTCTGGGAGGAGAGGTACACAAGATCTCCCTCCTGAAGGGTAGTCCCTTTGGTCCATTTCCTATTGGCGTGATGTGCCTAGATTACGCAACGCTCAATGATGGCATCATGCGCCATTTCCAAGTTCTCCATGGCCTTCTCGATGAAAGCCTTGACTCCAGGCACTACCGAAGGGTTCCCTTCTTCAATGTGCTGCATCAGTATGGGCATATACCCATAGTTAAGTTTGAATGGTGCGAATCCAGTCAAGCTGCTTATGCTCGAGTTGATCACGAACTTGGTCATCGGGATCTTCTCGGTCCAATCCTTTTGATTTGGTTTCACGAATGCTCGTAGTATCTGTATGACATTTCTGATGGCCCTCTCTGAGGCACCATCGGTCTGTGGGTGAAACGCAGTTGACATGAGGAGCTTCGCTCCCATCATTTGGTGCAGTTCGTGCCAGAATGTCGATGTAAACTTTGCATCCCGGTCAGAGACTATCATCTCTGGCAACCCGTGCAGTCGCACAACCTCCTTAACGAACAGGTAGGCGAGTTCTGATGCTTGCACTGTTGTTTTTACTGGTATCAAGTGTACCATGGATGTTAATCGGCATATGACTACCCACAAGTAGTCATATTTGTTGCTCGGTGGGAATGGTCCCACGAAATCCATGGCAATTGACCCCCAGGGTTGTCTAGGCACAGGTAAACTATGCAGTAGCCCTTTAGGCCGTTGATTGTCGCTTTTGGTGACCTGACAGGTCAGGCAGGTACAACAATATTTGTCTACTTCTTGGCCAAGCCTTGGCCACCAGTACCATCTGCAGATATAATCCGCGGTCCTTTGGGACCCAAAATGCCCTAGCACCTTGTGTGCATTCTCCATGACTTTGGCAACTATGTTGTCGCCTTTATAATTCGCTCTTGGGAGGCACAAAACCTTCTCACCCCCTCAATTCTTCATATAGAGGAGACGTTCTCTCTCTACAAATTGAGGGTGGTGGTTCGGTTGGGCCTGAACCTTTGAGAGTAGGGGGTCGACTTCATACCCCAGGCGGACTGCATCCAGGAATTCTGGTGCATTGCTGTATGAAATTGGTGGGGCTCTAGTGGTCTCTGTGGATTCGAGAACCATTAGATCCTCTCCTGTAATTATATGGGGGGCATCCTTGGCTGTCCTTTCTGTTACTGAGGCCATCTCTTGAGCCTCCAATATGCGGTTTTCCCGCTTTTCCACCAACCGTTTGCTTTTTCGAGGAGTAGAGTCCTCCACTACTCGGAATGCTTTCAGCTCCAGCCACCTATCCTGGGGGAGATTGTCCCCCTCTGGGTCTAGGCGCACATCTGTGTTTGCCCAATCAACCTCTTCATTGGAGGCATCTTCACCTCCTTCTCTCTCATAGTAGTGAGACAAGCAGTCTGCTACTCGATTTTCAGAACCTTTTGCATAGATGACTTTGGTGTCGAATCTCGACATATAGTCAATCCAGCGGACTTGTCTGCTGGATAGCTTCTGCTGTGTTTTGAGGTAGCCAAGAGCCTCATGATCGGTAACAATCGTAAATTTGAATCCGAGGAGTTTATCCTCCTATTTTAATAGGGCCTCGATTATTGTGAGGGTTTCTCACTCGAATGTCCTATAGTTCTGTTGAGCATCGCTCAACTTTTTTGACATGAATCCTGCCAGTCGGCAGGTTCTCCAATCGGGTCCTTGCCCATACAGTGCTCCGACTCCGTAGAGTGAAGCATCACAAATGAGCCATATAGGCTCCTCCTTTCGTGGATCGATAGGTCGTAAGATTGGGTACTTGCACACCAGATCTTTTATCATCTGGAAGCATCGATCATGGACTTCTCTCCACTTAAACGGATGTCCGTTTCATTGTATACTTGTCATAGGTGTTGTATATGCTAATACCTCTGGCATAAACTGTGCCAGGTATTCGACAAGTCCGACAAATCATTGGACTTCATTCAGTGACTTGGGGGTCCTCCAATTGTGGATCTGAGACATTTTGTCTCTGTCGGCGTGTACGCCCTTCTCATCAATTATGTGACCCAAGCAATCGAGCTTGTCGGCATAAAGGTCACACTTCTCCTTCTCAAGGTAGAAGCTTGCCTTTTCTATCAGATCGAACACAGTCTGGAGGTGCCATTCATGGTCCTCCAAGGTATCACTGTAGATGAATATATCGTTGAGGTAGACATATACAAAACGTCCAATGTAATCTCAAAAGATTACTGTCATTAGACGTTGAAATGTTGCGGGGGCATTACAGTCCCCTTGTTGTATCACCAGGCTGGTGAAGGTCCCATAGATGGTGGAAAATGCTGTCTTCCAAACGTCTTCCAGTTCGATACAAACTTGTTCGTATGTGTTCAACAAGTCGATCTTTGAGCGGTATTTCGCTCTGGCTACGTCCATGCATATCTGATCCTGATCAGGGAATGGGGTTATGTCCTTGATTGTGTTATCGTTTCTTTTGTGACAGTCTATGACTGTTTGCAATTTTCCACTCTTCTTTGGGATGCATAGCATCGGTGTGGCTTGGGGGACACTCTTCATGATCCACCATCTTGCACTTGTATATAGTTGGATTTTTTCTGACAGTTGTTGCTTCAGCGCATCAGCGCAACGAGGTAGGTGGTAAGAGTAATGTTTATTCTTGTCAATCAATGGGATCCGATGATTGACTTCCCTGAGTGGAGGGGGTTTTGGTATTACTCCTCCAAGTATGTGTTCATATTTCTGGAGCCATTGGCTCTGTAGTCGAGGTACGTCCTCATTTGTTAATGTTTTTACTTTTGTTTTTATGACCGCGAGTCGTGGTCCTGATTGATTATTTGTCCTTTTATTTGCCAATCCATGCTCCTCCCCCTTCAAGCCCTCATGAGGCAATGTGGGCCTCGTAGGGTGTGATAGTCACTGGGAGGTTTGGTTCGTCATGAACCAGGAGCGGTTGTTTGCTCCTCTGGACAGTTCCGACTCGTCGATCAGGGTGATCTTTCTATCGCCAATGGTGATTCTATTAGATGCAAAGTCTAATATCACTTTATGTTCCCATAGGAATGGGATGCCCAAGATACAGTTGTATCTATCGATGTTGGCGACATCAAAGTACGTTTCCGTACTATAATTTCCGATGGTAAGTTGGGACATGCTGCCATGGGTAATCTTGGAGCGGCTCCCAATGCAGCCAAGTTGCAGAGTTAGCTGCTGTTCGAGGGGCTGTACCCTCATATTCGTGACCTTTGCAAAAGTGGGGCTTACAAAATTACCGGTACTTCCGGTATCAATCATGGTGTATGCCTTACAACCATGTATGTTGACTTCGAGGGTAACACATCTCTGTGCTTCTAGTGAGGTTTGTGGGCGAATGCCCACAGTCTGTCCTGCGGATTGTTTCGAGTTCATTGAGTACCGGAAGGTATGATCGGGTACTGCAACCGCGATAGCTGCCATCTGGACTTCTTGTTCAGTGCTCCAGTTCTGTTCGATTACGACGAGACTGTGTGGTGTACTTATAGTCATGTCGTCATTGTAGACTGTGACATGTAGAGGTGTACAACTGCTCAAGGAGGCGTTTATGCCTTTGAGTTCAGTTGTGATCCATGGGGTATTTTCCCCTCTCCGAATGGCTGTAATTACATCTCTCAGGTCTTCAATGGTTGATACTTGACTGGCTTCAAGGGATGCGATCCCATCAGCTAGTATTAGTTGAGCACTTCAGACACGGTCAATGTTCAAACCGTGTCCTTCCATTTGGGCTCGGTTGCAGTCATCCCATCCTCGATCGTATGCTCTGTCTGCCATCTGTTTTGGGTAGCACAAAGCTATGTCAAGGTTATCCTCACCATCGATGGCGCTCTCACTGATGTGTTCGATGCATTTGTTGCATCTAGGGCAATCATTGCCTTCATGGATCACACCATAAAGGTGGGACCATTTCCATCATGGCGTTGTAGGGTTATTCTCTACTAATGGGAGCACGCCGTGCACTCTGTGTGATCTGGTGGTTCCAGGATATTCAATATCCATTGCATCCTCTGATGCTGATGATTCGCCGATGGTTTGAGATGTTTCGCTTTCAGGTTCCAGAGTCAAGTGCATTATTGCACATCGGACGTTGTTTTTGTCCTCTGATTCAGATTTGGGCGAATCTTCACCTTTTCTCATGGCACCTAAGTAGGCGACTGGATTGTCGTCATTATTTGCTTCCGAGTCATCGGAATATTCAACTACATCATAGATGTCTTTAGTGTCCCCAGACTCTCCATCAGCTCCTTCGAGGTCTTCACCAAATAAAGCCTTATCTTCATTGTTGGGTTCTTCCAAGTCATCACCCTCATGGGTTTCAACCTGGTTGTTCCCTTCTTGTACTTTGGCAGTGAATAGTCGGGGTCTCGAGGGATTTTCCCTCTATCCTTGCAAGGTTTGTCGCATTGGTCAGCCATATGACCTTCCTTGTTACAGTTGAAGCATTTGATCCCCTGAAGGAATTTCCAGGGTTGCTTCTCACTGTCTTGTTCTCGGATCTGTCAATCCCCTGAGCAGTGGGCATATTCACCCTTGTGATCGTTTTCACGATTCATTGTGAAGGTCTTTCCCTTCGGGTGATAAATTGTATTTCCTTTCTTAAAGTACCTCGGGGTGCTTCCAGGGTTGCTCATGTTATTTCCAGCACTTTTCTTGCCAGGTGATGATGAGCCACCCTGTCCCTGGGAGGATCTTCCTCTGGAGCTTGGGTTGCTGATCCTCATATGAAGATTTATGGCCTTCTGCGCCGTTTCCATATGTCATACTTCTTTGAGGATTTCCTCAATCGTCCAGTGTTCTGCGGACACTCTACGAGACTTGAATATACTCTTGATGATCAAGTGGGGTAGCCCACAAAGGAATTTCCTCCTGAACGAGTAATCGTCCGGTGGTTGGATCATATGGTGTGCTCGCCACTTCAGGTCATTATAAAAGGCAAGCATGCCTTTCTCTGGGTCAAACTTGGTTCGATTGTACTGATTAGCAGCGTTTTGCGCTGACGCTTCATGTACGAAGCACCTGAATAGCTCGCATATCAGGAGTTTGAAAGTCCAGTATCTGTATTGTCAGTCGGGGGATTCAACCTCCTGATCATACCATTGGGAGGCTATTCCCTCCAAGTACATTCCTATGTACAGAACATGGTTGTCATCACAACCTGGGCCTGTAACCTTGAAGGTATGGAAGTACTTCAGCAATTGGCTAAGCCAATCATCAAATTTCTTGAGGTCGTCCTGACCTCCATATTTCCCTGGCCGAGGTGGGTTCATTGCCTTTACCTCCAGTCCAACGGGGCCTGTCGTTTGTCCGACTTGTTCCCAGATATGCTGTGCATACTTCTGTTGCATGGTGTCCATGTACCTTGTATTCCCTGGGGTAAATCCCCTGAGGTAGTTCAGTCGAGTGCATTGTATGGCAGGTTGCCCGCCTTGGTCCTCGTCATCTCCATTGTCAAGGTCATTGTCATCATCATCATCAAAAGGGCCACCTCCAGGGGGTCCTCCACCAGGAGGTCCACCTCTTGGAGGTCCATTACCTCCGGGTGCCCTAGGGGGGCCTCTTCCATTGCGATAATTGTTATTGGAGGAATTCCCTCCATCGTCTGAACCATCTGGGATAGGGGCGTTATTCTCAGCGGCCACTGCACGATCTCGTGCGATCTGATGTAGCATAGCTGGGCCCCTCTGTGTGCCATAGAGATGATGGATAATATCTGAATTTCATCTGGACAAATATGCAGGGCAGTTAGTCATGTTGGGGGCTAATCCCCATGGGTCTCAATTTGACCATTCTGGAGCTGCATGACTCCATTCTGAGGATCTTCTCTCGTCCTCGAGTAGGGTGTCTCTCTTGAGGAGTGGGTGGTTAATCGTTTCATGGTCAGGTATTCCCTCAACCTTTATTGGTGCTGCAGTACCTGGGCTACTAGCCCTTGTGGTTAGTCCTCCCTCGGACACTGCGGTCAGGGTCCTTAGCAAGCGCTCAAGTCGGCTGGCCTGGTGCTGGCCAGGGTGTATTCCATGGTTGTCGAACCCTTCCGGACCTTGACCATACTCAATCCATCGGAGGTGAACTCCATCCAGGAACTCCTGGACCGCTGCTATAGCTAGTTGTGGATCCAGTGGGATATCGCTGGGGTGCAATTCCCTTAACAAGTGAAACAACACCCAAATCGAAAGGATGAAGTTTAGTGGTCATATCAAGAGCGACCAACTCTGAGAGGATGATTTGAATGGTAGGAACTCAAGTTGATTAAACTGAGGACTATTGAAGTATAGCTCAGGTATATATACTACTCTAAAGTGTTTGTGTCTATTTGTATCCTGGTCTGTGTGCAACTGGTGTGCCAGACTTTATACCATAAAAGGAAATAAGTAGAATGACCGTGATTGATTAATGAAAGTGGTGCCATGTAGGCTGTGTGAAAGTAATAATATGATTGGAGGAAGGAAGTCGTACGACATAATGAGGCTGTGTGATATGGCAGCCAATAGGGTTATATCTTGAGCATAGGTTTGGCATGCGGCGTAAAGAGTCTAGAGCAAGTCTGGGTGAAAGATGGGAGGAACGACATAGCGTTCTTGAGGGATGAAGACTTGTTGATAAGATAAGATAGGATTAGATGGCATGTAGACAGGGGTTGAGGATAGGGGTTTAGGAGCGTTCGTAACAACAAGGGGACTGTACCCTCAGTGTATACCTGGACGATTGGACTCTCCGTCCGTGCAGTCACTAGGGGATCAAATAAGGAGCGTGAGAGGTCATTCTCAGTGTGAAGGGCGGTCAAGGGACTCATCGGGTCTTCAACAGTTTTGCTTGTTGTTCCCTGTGTACCTCTCCCAACACTGCTCCTCAAGGTTGGAGGAGATTGGAAGTCTCCGGGCATCGGTGTGGTGGATGTTGCGCCAATGCTATGGGTTTGGGCCTGAGGGGCATCTGCCCTCTTCTTGTCCTTCTTAGACCGTTTTGGTATATCTGGCGGTCTCTGATCTCTGATCGTTGGATCGTTCTCGATAGTAGGCGGTTTTCCCGCTGCAGTGCGGGCACCACTGTGTGTGATGATTTTACTCATCATTGGGAATATTGTTTAACAACATTCAAAAAATGTAAGGGGTGTGGTATTAGAATTACCCGTAGTCTTAGTCTCATGCAAGTGAACGATACCGTTGGTATTCCACAAAGTGAGTAGTTTAAGACAAAGGTAGATTGGCCCGTCATAAGGACGGGCCAAGGTAATTATACTGTTGTACATGTGATATCCGGTATCACATGTACCTGTTACTATGCAATCATGTGCGTAGGTTAGATTAGGGCCATTGGCCCCTGACACATGTCCACTTACTCATTGCTATGATATGTGCATCTGATGTTGCTGTACACTTGTAGTAGTGGGACACCTTATTCACTCTGGCTTCAAGTGCAGCACTGAACTTTGAGAATTTCTTGCTCTTCATGCGTGATGACCACACTTTGTGTAATGCCTCCAGAGCTGGGAGAGTGGTGTGTAGCATAGGCCCTGATTCCGATGAGAATGCATGTTGAGCAACCTCAGCAAACTAATAAGAATGGTTAGTATGGTGAAACAATTCGGAAACTTGACTCAGAAATAAGACAACGTACCACCAAAAGAGATAGAAGAAAGGGACTTGGGCCCACTCCTCTTCCAATAGCTGGAGATCGAGCATCTTGAGGTGTTTGTCTGAGTCATTTCCTTGATCCTTGAATGTGAGCTGTTCAACAAAAGTGTTGACATCCTGCATTAGTATTAGTAAGGTTAAATACACAAGCATGGCCGTACTTAATGCTTACCTCCTTCACTTTGAGTGCTCGACTGACCATGGCAAATGTTGATGACCATTGGACCTTCATATTGAGTAAAAGTTGCAGTGGTGGTGAACGTGTTTGGATGCTTTTGAATAACTGTTTCCATTGTGCCGAGGAGTGTGCCTGAGGGTAGTGTGTGTTCATGTTCATGTGACCTCAGCTACTTGCACCACTGCTTACCTTCACGGAGATGGCACGGATAAGGCCAATCGGGTTGTGATCTTTCCCATTACTTGAGATGATGATGTCAGTATCGGGCAAGGAGGGATCGTAATGCTTGGATTTGCTGTAGGTGGTGAGGAAAGCCTGTGTGGCGGGATTGACAACATGGGCCATGCAACTGCAATAGATATGATGTGTAAGTGGCGGGTGCCTGATAGCAAGAAAAACATACCATAATCACTGCTTCACCCCATCAAACGGTTTACCTGTTTCAGATGTGAGAAGACAGCCAAACTCAGTCATCATCATGTCGTTGTTGCTCACATTATCACAGGTGACATATTTGATCCGACAAAGCACCAGTCAGTGGCATGAACAGATGTGTTAGTAGCAGATAATGTACAGTACCTTGTGCGTTATCCCGAGGCATTCGACTACTTTAAATAGTGCTTGCCCAAGTTGAATTCCATTGTGTGCGCTGTTGAGCTGGATAAACCCTATAGTCCTGTTTGGAGGGTCCATACATGAGGTGCATCTTCTTCGATCCACAATGCAGTGACAGCAAAATAACTGTCACAGTTTGAGGCCTGCCAAGCATCGCATGTGAGGTTGATCCGTCCTTGGACAGCCTTGCTCTATTGTATGTCGTGAAAGTACTATATGACAGACGGTACACAGAATGTACCAGCAGTCTCTTCTTAAGAGCAAGAAAATCAGTCTTGAATTTGTTGATAATGAGTTCACGCATCGTAGTGCGACAGGGTAATTTGATCTTGTCTGGACTTGGAGCACATGCAGCAATGTCTAACATTCTTTGAAATGTTGGATGCTCCAATGTACGGATAGGCTGTAGCATCATTCATCAGTGGACTGAATACCATTCAAAAATCAGCTCACCTGATCTGTCTCAATGAGCCACTCTATAGCAGCATTGCGGAAAGCAGACTCTGAGTACTGCACGATTGTGTCTGCAGGTACAAGGTGATTGTCGAGGGAAGGTTGTTGACTGATGCTGGCATGGGATTGGGACTGTTGACATGCTTCGAGTTCCTTGTCTCAGCGACTTTTGGTGTCAACAGGCAACATGGACAGGAAGTCATTATCGGCTGCCCATTGCCAGTACTTTTCCTGGTGAGCTGCTTGCTGGTGATGCTGCAGTGTGGTAGCTTTGTTTGTGATAGCCACACGTTTTTTGAGCTGTTTCCTAGTAATATGGTTAATGAAACAATCTGCAAAAAAAAAAAGGAATGCACTCGCAGAGAGGACAATCTCAGTATTTCTTACCATCCTTGAGGTTTGGAGCAGAGAACAGAGCATCAATGTCTTGAGTGCAGTCAGCACGTCCCCTCTTGACAGGCTTGTCTACATCAATGATCTTGACATCCTTGAGTAAGTCGTCTGATCCGATTAGCACATCTGATCCACCGGCGGTTGATCGCAAGTGACTGTCCTTTTGAGTCTTGGACCCTGAGAAAATATTTCATTGTTTTGTTAGTATTATATCACCGAGAAGATTAGCAGCTCAGGCTTGGTACCTTTTTGCTTTTTGGGTGGGCCCTCAGCCTCAGACTCGCTGGAGAATGAGGTTTCATTAGGGGCCTTGCATTTTGAGCTAGACACATTCTCAGGAGGTAACCGTGTTGCTACCTGTGCCTGCCAGTGCTGATGGGAGGACAGCTCTAGCTCAGCTGCATTGTCAGCACATGTGACACATGTGGACAGCACGGCTGAACATTTGGGCCGGCAGGGCTGTTCCTTGGCATCGGACATATTAGCAGTGGATAAGCGATTGGATGGGATTGGCAGAAGAGCTGAAACTTAAAGAAAGTTTTCATTTCAACAAACCATTTAAGCATCAGCCATTGCCGTCCTCCCAATCTGTCTATCATTCCCACAGCTTCAGGGCTTCTGGGGCCTGGCCCACTTCAGCTCATGGCTTCTCAAATTTCCAAGCTGGGCTCCAAGCCCTCCTAGGCCCCTAGCGCAGCGCAGCCTGGCCAGGCTTTTCAGGGCCAGGCTTAGCCGGCTAGGGGCTTTTGGGCCAGGCCATGGCAACACTAACCACAAGGACTGTCACGTGCCATTCCTCCAACCTACTCCGCACTTCCGAGACCCAACTCTGGTGCCCTCGCGCACTCTGATACCTGTCCGTGGATCTCCGTCTCTCCATTTTCTGTTTAAAGTTTACATTCTATCTCGTCATGTATTGCCTCCATCCTAGTTACCTCTGACCCTGCATGTACATTTCTCCGTCGACCCTTCTCTGTTCTCTGTCAACCCTTGTCCATTCTCTGTCTCCGACCCTTACTCTGACCCTTCTGACTCCGGACTTATTCATCTCCGTCCCAGTTACGTTTTCTGTCCTCCGTATACATATAAGTCCGCACCTCATTGTAGATACTCTAGCTTGAATATCAACTAAGACTTCCCCGGCACTCCTCTCTCGTCTCGCTCCACTTTGAGTTCACCCTTCAACCCACTCCGTCCTCTTCGTCCTCCAAAATCCGGGACCCCCAACAAGGACAGTGAGGGCGCAGCGCTCTGCTCTGAGTCACTGAAGCCAAAGTCCTGAACCCCTTGCGCAACTCCAGAGTTGTATCCGGAGTTGACCGGAGTTGTCACCGGAAATCCTGCATAGCCTTAACAAGGACTTTCATTACACAGTGATGGACATGTCTGGTTTTGAACATTGGTTTGAACTGAATTTTTCCAGACTGAACGCTAAGATCAGTTCAACATTCAGCCCTGGGGCTGAACTGAACACAAGGTTCGGTTCACATTCATCTCCCTTCCGAACATTTCTAGTCAGTTCAGAATGTGTTCGAACACGTTCGAACATGTACCCATGTATGCTTTGTCCCATGCCGCGGTATGGAAAGCCAGACAGCCATGCTGATTTGAACTCAACTCATGTGCTCAATATTACTGCTTCAAGCAACTGACTTTGGTGGGACACTGATCACCCCAGAGAAAAATGCTCAGTGTTCTTGCTCACCTGCTCAATTTATTTGCTCAGTTTTTTTGCTCGTGTGCACAAGCTCAAATACTTGTGCAATGTGTTTCAGACACATGCTTGGTAGCATATCATTATTCAAATTGACATATCATTGAGAAATTCAGCCATATCTTGATGTGTAGAATGCTATAGTACTGTATGAAATGCTAGGTATGCACAAGATTACATAAGCCAGTAGCTAAACAATCATATGCCAAATATCAAACTCCAATGCTCCCCCACAAACGGTAGGAGGTTATCTGTAATCAAATGAATGGAATAATCAAATGAATGTACCTATATGCAGCATCTGCAGGGAATCTAAGAGTTCGGATGGCAACCAAGTCCCGACTGGGTTTCTTGTGAGTTCTTGGGTTGAACAGCCACAGTGGAGTTTCAAACCTACACATTGATCACCAATCATTCAAGTCGCTATCCACTGGCAGGATGGCTGGTGACGACTATGACAAGGTTCTCTCAGGCCTTCTACAAGACCTAGAGGACACTGAGGAATACAGTGATCTTGTTTTTCATACCCTACTAATAGAAAATCAACAGATGGAGCAGATTATTGTGAAGGCTTTTCAAATAATGCTCAATACTGCCACCTCACTTGAGACAGCGAAACCAATACCCTACCATACCTCTATTCTCACAGGACAGATGTGGGTTCAAGAACTGCTTGCAGGACATCAGGATCACATCAAAAATGAGTTGGGGGTCAGTATTCGCACATCTTGTCAAGGAGTTGAAGCTACATGGCATTGTAAATTCGAGGGACATTATGGTGGAGGAGCAGCTGGCAATATTCTTGTATACCTGTGTTACAGACCTCTCGTTTCAGCATGTTGCTGAACATTTCCAACATGCCGTTTCCATGGTATCAAAGTACATTTCTTTTCTTCATCTATGGCTATGCTTGAAGATCTTCCGCAGATATTTTTATTTGATGCTCACAACTTTCACTTTGACCCCACTTTACCACAAGTAGGTCAAGTTACTGTGATCTGATGATCTAACACCCATTCACATTGCTGGTGATCCAACTGTCTACCCGTATTTCGAGGATGCTATTGGAGCCATTGATGGTACACACATTACTTGTACACCTTCTGCTACTGATCACAATGTAACTCGGAACCGCAAAGGGTTTCACTCACAGAACTGCCTGGTGGGCTGCAATTTCAAACTTGAGTTTGTGTATGTCCTGAGTGGATGGGAGGGTTCAATGGCTGACACTTCCATATATCATGATGCACATATCACGAATTTCACCATCCCTTCCAGCAAGTATTACCTTGCTGATGCAGGGTATCTGATCTGCCCTCAGCTTCTTGTTCCATATTGTGGTACACGATATCACTTACCCAAATGGGATTGTGCAAATATTTAGTATGTTTCCTTTTCTTTCTCCTGTTCATATGAACTCACAACTTTTAATACAGACCTTCTGACTTGAAGGAATACTTCAATCTTTGTCATGCACAGCTGCGCAATGTGGTTGAACAGATCATCAGTGTTCTCAAGAAATGTTTCTGCATACTTGTTATACCTCCTACGTTCCAGATGGAAAACCAAGCCAAGATCCCCCTCACATTATGCTGTATTCACAACATCATCTGCAAGTATGATCCTGATGAAATTGGAGAATTGGAGAGGGTGCAACTTGTGATAACATGTCCAGAGGAGCGAGCAATGATTTATGGCACTCTCACCACAGGATTCATTACACTGGCTGAATGGGATCATACGACGGCAAAGCAGGATGAGGTTGCTAAACTGTTGTGGGACAATCATATTCGTTACGTTGCTCGCAATTGCACTACCTAGTCATGTATTTGTTCAGCGGAAACATGGATTTGATTCATGCATAAAGTCATAGTAAGTACAATGTCTGTGATCAGGCATTACCACCAGCCGAGTGACAAAGAGAATTTGCTACCTCACTCTTCACCCAAGCACGCTGAAGTTCATCATCCCCATCAGAAGTAAGTACGAGGTATGTATCGACACTGTCATCATTATTTGCAAAAACTCAGAGCATCACAAAAACTTCTTCATGTGAAAGGAACTCTGCATCATTGCGCACAAGCATCTTGCATGCATTGGTCCTCTTCTCACTCTGGGCCATCTTCTCAGCCTGAGCAATGACTGTGAACTGAGCCATCACGTCTGATCTTGACATAGTCATTTGTTGCATTTGCTCCAATGTCTCCGCATTGTTCTTCTGCTGATCCTGAAACACATTTATATCTTGCTGCAACTCACTGAGCATATCGGACTTCTCTTCTGCCCACTGTTTGCGACTAGCAGACACATGAGACTTCATGCTAACCACCGATCTCCCCACTGATGCTATTGACAAATCATCGTCATCGGTGGCCTTGTTCTTGGCACCTCCAGCTCCTTCCAATTGGGCAGAGATACTTGATGATGGATTGATTGAGCTTGGAGAAGTTGAACCAACAAATGAGGAGGGAAATGAAGGTGGTAGAAAAGTGGAGGAACCTGACATGAAGACCAGTGAGGATGGTGGCAGAGAAAACACAGATGGCCTTGGTAGATGATTGGATGGATCGCTGGTTGGTTCTGTCATCATGATATCATGTGGCGTGAAAGACAATGAGGGTGCTTGAACAATTGGAGGGCCTGCAGTCCTGAACTTCCCTTTTTCTTTTGACTTCACCAAGGTAAGTAGTGGATTCATCCCTTGGTCTTAAACTTTGATGCTCCTTTTGTAGACTATGCACAATGTTATTAGCGGATAAAGAACACTGAATAGAGATTATTACCTTTACGATATCCTCCCAAACTTGCAGACTTTCCATTTGGACATTTGCTCCCTTCTCCAGGGAATATGCAAGACCCGATGTATGTGCAATCTTATCGACAACATTGAAGTCTTTCTTGATCTAAAATATGATCAAACCACCAGATAAGCAAAAAAATACAATGTTTCTCACTCTTTTCCACTTTTCCTTGCAAGTTGATTTCTTCTTCTTCTTCCCTTCCGAAGGCTCAGGGAACTGGTTGGCTAGATCACTCCAGAATTGTGGCTTGAAAGTGAATCCATCAGCCATATCCATCTTTCTTGTCTGAATAAAATCGAGAAGGAATCTCTCGTCTGAGACACTCCAGTGGGTGGACCATCTAGGCTTGCCACTACAGCTATCGTCAGTGCCAGAGGCATCTGTGGAGCCATCAATGGCCTTCTCTTTGCCTTTCTTTGCTTTCAAGCTGGATTCCTTGTGTGAGCTTCGACCTGTGCACCTGGAAGGCATAGTGAATGGCAATGGCAACAGTTTGATGGTGGGCCAGTCACCTCAGCGGTCCAATGGCATCCTGGCTTGATGACTAACTTGCTCAGCTCCGCTTCAACTCAAGAGCTTGGGTTTTCACAAAACTCAGTTGGGATTCGGTTGCCATCTGAACTCTTTGAGTCGTCCACGTTGACAGGGCAGGTTCACGGCCTCAATGGGCCATTTGGATCGTATTGTGTGTGGTTTTGACAGCCCATGTACGTATGCCGTCTTGTGATCACACTGTCAGTGCCAGCCCATGTGCCATTCAGCTAGTATGTCCGTTCCGACTCGTTCTGAGTCGTGGTGTGCTATGCTCGTTACAACGACTGTTAAATACCCTATCCCACCTGTACTGACACTGTTGGAATCATTCTGGCGCTTTGAATCGCTCTCGACATCGCTTTTCACCTCCTAGACCTTCTGGTGGACTCTTGGGTCTAGAACTCGAGATGGTGCATTCATTTCATCGATGTGCTCGTTTCTAACGTCTCCAGGACGTTTACAGTCGTTACTGACGCCTACTATGTCGGTTTTATGGTCCAGATCGACTCTAATGTCAACATCCACCTCCTGCACCTGGATCTGCCCCCTTCAACCTATAACTCGGCTCAATGTTCATCTATTGACGTTGACGTTGTCTCGTCCTCTAGTACCTTCCTGGAACCTGTGGGAGTCGCATGGTATGACTGTTTCACTGCCCAGGTTGTGTAGCTTGCTCTGCAGCCTCCTAGGTGAGTACTAGGTATCTGGTCATTTGACCTTTCATGTAATTGCTCTAACATGTTCTGCAGGATCTTCCAGCACTTCCCATCGTCCTCAACACTCCTGGATGGTGCTGACACATCTACTTCATCTCCCAGACTGTCCTTTGCGACCTGAGCTCACCTTGTTGGTGAGTCCACTTTACTCATTCGCTGTACCTGCATGATAGAGTACTGATGCATTCTCCACATCTGAGGTGCACTGACTGTTTTATTTGTCGGTCGTCGCTGGTATCTTGCATGTGATCATGCTTGCTCACCCCCCTTTGTTTGATCCAACTCAACTCAACTCAATCCAACCCCCCCTTAATACCATTGTCTGGTGGTGTGTCTACCACCTTGCTGTTGATCTCCATGTCCGTGCATTCAAGTGCAACATGGCTGTCTCTGCTGACCTGGACACCACCTCCTGGCTCGACTAGTGTGTCAGCAAGTGTGTGGTCCATCGTAGGTATGTCGTATCATTCATGCACCCTGTCCACATCCTTGCTGGCTTCTGACTTCATTTCCAGTCTTCTCACCTCAACTATCTCAGCTTTCTGTGCCCTCCGCTTAACTGGCTACACCCCTGACACCTTTGTTTTGCCCTGTTCCCCTACCCTTGTGCTTGGTACATTGTCAGGGGGCTCTATTGGTTCGTCTGTGTGACAAACATCATCACCTGTCGGGTCCTTAGGGTATCTTGTCGAATATCAAGTGGTATTTCTCATTCAGATATTCTTATCCAGATACCACTGATATTATGATATTCATTTTCATATTGATTATCCTTCGGATATGCTTATGTCATACATATGTCATTTCACATGACTCATTTACTGATCATCATCGGACACTTAGTAATGATGTATGACAGATAGTGCGATATCTTCACATACCCTTCTTCCTTATTAGGTAGAAAGACAGGACTGAGCACAGACCAGTCCAAATACATACATACAATCATGTATAGTATATAAAGAGGAGAGCTCCTCTATACTTGCTCTCCTCAGTTAGAAATCTACTCTCTACTCCGCTCGATCACTCTTGCTATACTCTCAAGTCTCCTCAAGTAAGTCTCTACTTGATTATACCTGTGCATACTTCTCCAAGAGAGGAAGTATCCTATTTCCCTACGTAGAGAAAGAGAACTACCAAGTTCTTTATATCTCAATGATCCTGGTTCCCTGTTGTTGACTGCTGGACACTCCATCTTGCTGGTCTTCACTGGTGGTGCTGGTTTGTTTGTTAGGACTTCCAGCTTCCCTGTACAATCTTCTTGATTGTGGTATGCAGCACTCAGGTCTATTCAGATTCCCTTCAACTGTTTGTAATCAATGCTGATGACCGTTGGTGTGTCTGCATTTGGTTTGTCAACATGCTCATGTGCTCGATGTTCTACATCTGTTGCCATTCAAGTACTCTTGTTGACCTCCCCTTGTCACTCCAGGCCATTCCTCTGTTCGCTCTCTCCACATGATCCTCCATTGCCATACAGCATGTGTATTTAATTGGCTGCGTGGTAGATGGTTCCAGTGGGATTGGGACCTGTCCACTGACTCTGCTGACCAAGCATGGTCCACGTGTGTGCTGGTGGTGTCAGCTGTCTGGTTGCCGACTTTGTCACCTGCCATCTGGGCTTCCTGGGGTTCAACCGTGGCTGCATGGTGGATGTCTGTAGTTGCACTCACTTGCTCGTAGGTCTAATACCCTCTTGTTGATCATTTACCTCTGTCTTGATTCTAGCTCAACCGTTGTGTTGCTCGGTAGCCGGTGGCTGTGTGCTGCTGACTCATATGCACCGTGTGCAGTCTCTCGTGTTGGTAGTGTACTCCATAGTAGCTGTAATAATGCTGTGTCCAGAGTCTCCTCAAAGTGTTCGATGAGATAGTGCCAGAATTCTTGGTGGTATCAGTCTTTAACAGTCCTTGTTCGGTGATGGACATCTGGCACTGAGGGTGGAGCTATTCAAACAACTTTAGCACACAGCTGCATGCTGGTAATAAGTTTTGCTTGTGGCCTGGGTTTAGGCTAGAGGCCTTTGCAACCTCAGTGACTGATAGAGAAGAGGCTTAAAATAATGATTCACTACTGAGCACGTGTCCAAAATACATTGCCCAAGTACTTGAACTTGTGTGCATGAGCAAAAAAACTGAGCAAATAAGTTGAGCATGTGAGCAAGAACACTGAGCATTTTTCTCTGGGGTGATCAGTGTCCCACTGAAGTCAGTTGCCTGAAGCAGTAATATTGAGCATGTGAGTTGAGTTCAAATGAGCATGGCTGTCTGGCTTTCCATACTGCAGAGCCTTGGAAAAGGAGTTGTGCCAGGGTTCTCATGAACCACACTGTCACCTTGACACCCAACATTCATGCCCAAAGGTGCCACAGGCAGACAAGCAATCATGCTCAAAGGTAGCTGGGACTCAGGAACTTCAGTGTGGAAATTTTAGATATATCACTGTCACTAGTATGACTTACTGGTGTATGTATGTCCTACCATCACAATGTCAAATGATCCCACCCAGATGGGCTGTGCTATTGGCCATGATGCCCAGTGAACTTTGGATATCATGTACAGTGACCTCAAAAACCCTTTCCATAATAGCCTTAATGGCAGTGCGCTTTGCGCACTGCCAAACACTGTGGGAACCTCACTTAGGTTTGGTGGAGTCATAAATAGTACTTACTCTTGGCTATGGAATCGCTCCCAGGATCATGTGATTTGGTTCACACAGTATGGAGATATGATCTCTTTAAAATGACAATGTCATGGAAAGGGTTTTTGAGCTTTTGGATTGATGACTAGGATATAAATCAAAACATATAATATCTACAAATATTTGTTGGTACAAATAATGATAGACATGTAAACAGTATGTCTGAGTTTAAAAAAGTT
>JBBPLQ010000583.1:0-18237 GCA_038089855.1 Royoungia palumana
CCATAGAACATTACAAATAGATACAAACACATATAGTAGTATATATACTATGAATCCAACACTGAAGAACTCCAGTAAAGTTCTTCTGGTCTCTCACTTATAAACCAGTGGGGACAACATTCAAATTCTACTCCATCTTTCTACTACACAAGTCTCAACCTTTCTAGGCTTGTTTCATTAGAACTTTACTACAACTTTCTTCACTAAGGTTACACCAAGAAAGCAGTCGCACACCCACTCAAAAGCCAAGAGACAAGTGCATCTAAGAAGGAAGTCAATGCTAGACAAGGGGCTTATGAATCCTTGGACGTAGTGAACTTTGCATCCTCATCTAACGCTCATCCTTCATCCTTCTTTGAAGTGATCCTCCCCTTGTTGCCCCACACTAGTGCAGAGGAGGTACAGCAGTTGGGAGTTAGCGTACACGATTACAGGTATCCCAGTGCGGAACCCCTAGACTCAGCAACCACTAGTTACCTCATCCACAAACACCATCTTCTGTGGCACCTCTTCCCCTCCTCCAACAAAGACCAACTCCTCTGAGCCGTCCTTGCAACCCAGTCCTTAGAGAGGATCCCTCTAGTATCAGAGCTAGACTTGATACCAGAACCATCCAGCAAATGCATTCAATTCAAATCAGAACCATTGGAGGTGACCTTGTCACTTTCCCCCTTGACACCCCTACCTTCAGAAGAGGAAGCACTGCTACTTGGGTCAAGAATCAAAGTAGGTTCACCTATAGTAGTACCATTATGCTTAAGCCCCCATCCATTGAAGAGAGAAAGATCCAATTTGGATCTCTACCTGTCCAACAGAGAGATGTTGCCAGGAACCCAGCAGACCAACCAGAGATTGAGAGAGTTTCAGGAGAAGTCAAGAAAGAAGCAGGAGAGGATAAACAAAAACCGCTGCTTCAGAAAAGAAGTCGCTCTGTCCACTCCGACACCCCCATAGAGACTAGACGTCTGAGACCCCAAGCTCTCTTAAAGAAACCTTCAAGTACCTACTTTCCTCTCCCAATAAACAATGGCTTTTCATGCAATCATCGATGGTTATGTTCAACAATTCAATGAGGATGGAGATAATCTTCATCTCCTAAATGCTATCATTGCTCTTGGTACCCGAATAGACACAAAAGATACCAGGATAGCAAACCTTACTTCACAGCTGAGAAACCTAAACAAACTGCAACAACAAGTAGCGATGTTGCAAGCACAAGTAGAGGCAGGAGGAGCCTCCATGTCCACAGATGAGCCAAAGCCAGCTACTGTAGGAAAGAAATACAAACTCTTCACAGACCCCGGAGAGTATGACGGAAGCATCTCGAAGATTAATGAGTGGTGGTGAAAAGACTGAAAGGTGGGTGAGTGGACTTGCAAGTATTCCTACCTTTGGATCCTGGCCACCTGGAAGTGTCTGATAGTAGGGGGAGGCGAATATGTTCGCCCCAAAGGGACTCTAATGTCTGGGATAAGTCCGGAACGAAGTCCAAGCACTGACCAACCAGTCCAAGGCAAGTCCGGGCGACAAAACGAGGCCTGTCCGGGGCCGGTTGATGAGAAAGACAATGTCCGACCGGCGGTTCGGTCGGGAAAGGTGGTAAAGACGATTGGAAACGATGGGGGACAACAGACAACGGTGGAAACGATGATGGGGAATGGCCCTGACGATGTACGATGTGAGCTCAACAGGAACTATCATTTCCGGAAGGTAGGTACATGATTTTATAAGTCCGGGTATGCCCAGACAGAAACTAAGTACCGGAAATGATTCTAAATGTATGGAATGGAATGTAAGAAGGGACGGGATCACATGAAAACAACCCTTGAAGGGTGGCGCGCCCGAGTCCCGTTACAAGTCCGATATGACCGATCACTTGGGGTATCGGGACCTAAGAAACAAAAGTATCATAATGTGAAGGGAAACATACCGGAAACATACAGATATCTGTAACTAGAAATGAACTGAAGCATATACAACCCAACAATCAGTGGTAAGGTATTTCCAGAGCAACACAAGTTGAGTCCGGCTGGTCCGTTGGTAGTCCGGGCAGCCCGGGCATCCAGACTGTCGACTGGTCCTTCGGAAACCGACCGGAAGTCTCGGTAATGGAGGGGAATCACTATGGAAGGATGTCCCGACAGGTAGCACACGCATGGGACCGAGATATACATGTAGAGGCATACCAATCTCTACAGTGGGCCAAAATGCAGGCATGGCTCAAAGTAAATGGCATCTCCACGCATAGCACAGATGCCACCCTCATAGTCCTATCCTGCCTAAAAGGAGAAAAGACAGGATACTTCGCACAGACCAGGATAAAACAGGTAGTCGAAGACCCTGACACCTACACCTGGGAGGTGATCAAAGGACATTTCGAGACCTTCTTCTGTCAAAAATTACAAGGAGACTGGGCCATTGCCCAAATCAAAAAATTACAACAAGGAAACATGAAGACAGATCAATTCCTAGTCAAACGGGAATCCCTCTTCCATCAATCGGAGATCAGTGCATCTCATGGAATCCACATCTTGGAAAAGAACACTGTGAGGCATATAATTGATAAAATTTTCCAGAGCAGAAAACACACTACTCTCATCACAGTTGATGACTGGCTAGAGGAAATCAGAAAAGTGGGTGGCACCCAAGAAAGCCTGAACTTGCTCCATGGAGCAACACAACAAAGAAGAGATCCCAATGCCATGGACATTGATATGATCACAAAAGATGAAAATGGGTGGTATGTAAACACCACTCAAACCAAATCAGGCAAGAAGCCCTTCAAATGTACCAATTATGGCAAAGAAGGACACAGTGTGAAGGAATGCCCTGTTTGCAAATGGGTAAATGGACAACACTGCCAGAACTGCCAGAACAATAAAGGAAAAGCAAGGGAAATGGCTACAGAAATTCCCACTGCTCCCATGGCCAGAATAGAAGCAGTGGACCCGTAGGCAGAACTACACAGGCTATTGATCAAACAGATCGACACCCATTACAAGAAGAAGTTTGGGTTGGGGAAAGCCTAAGTGGCATGACCAGAAAGGGAAGGTCGGTGTCACAAGGTCAGTCTTTCTTCTTTCTCTTGGACATCGAACCATTAGACGATTATGATACTTCTCCATTTCCTATGATTTCGGACAATGTAACATCAGGAGTGTCTCCTACAGAGCGTGGCTGGGACAAAAAGCCAGTGCTTGATTCTCCTAAACTCACAAAAATTTATTAGGTCTTTCAAGCTCGATAAGGAAATCACACTTCCTATCAAGATAACCATAGAAAACTCTTCATTTCCATTTAAGGCTAGGGCCCTTCTAGACAGCAGAGCAAACGTAACCTTCATCAACAAATCCTTTGCAGAAAAATACAAAATCCCAAAGAAAGAA
The DNA here is from genome assembly GCA_038089855.1 of Royoungia palumana. Classification (NCBI taxonomy): domain Eukaryota; kingdom Fungi; phylum Basidiomycota; class Agaricomycetes; order Boletales; family Boletaceae; genus Royoungia; species Royoungia palumana. The sequence goes on from JBBPLQ010000583.1 coordinate 3,387, forward strand.
ATGCTCTTCCCTGTCAAGGTCTATAATGCTGATGGAAGCCCAAACTCAGCTGGAGAAATCACACACTATGCAGAAATTTCCCTAAATTATCAAGGACACATTGAAAATATCAGGGCAGAAATTACAAACATAGGAACCCATGACCTAGTCTTCAGATATACATGGCTGAAGAAGCATAATCCGGAGTTAGATTGGAAATTGGGAAAAGTAAACCTGACACAATGTCCTCTCCAATGCAACATGTCTTCTTTCATATGACAAGTCACATGTGAAGAAATCAAAGACATCTATGACTACCAATTTCGTAAAAATACAAAAGAAGAAAAACAACCACCAAAAATGGAGAAAACCCCCAAAGAACTCATGTCCAAACAATACCACAAGTTTCTTGATGTCTTTTCAAAGAAGGAATTGGAAAGAATGCCACTATGTAAACCCTGGGACCATGGAATAGAACTCAAGGACATTTAAACCAAAGAAGGGTCATGTCATTCCCCTATCCCCAGAGGAACAAAAGGAGGTCTCAGATTTTATTGACAACCAAATGGCAAAAGGATATATCCATCCTTCTAAATCTGAACAAACCAAACTGGTGTTCTTCATACCTAAAAAGGACAGACGAAAGAGGATGGTACAGAACTGCCACTACCTCAAAGAACACATGGTCAAAAATAATTATCCACTTCCCCTCATTTCCCAGCTTGTTGACAAGCTGAAACATGCAAAACTATTTACCAAAATGGATCTCAGATGGGGATACAACAATGTCCATATCAAGGAAGGCAACAAATGGAAAGCAGCATTCATGTGCTTCTGCGGATCATATGAACCCCTCATTATGTATTTCAGCTTATGCAATTCTCCCACAACCTTCCAACAAATGATGAACAACATCTTCTCCGATATGGATAACATTGTGGTGGTCTACATCAATGATCTTATGATTTTCACTGCCACCAACAACCAAGAAGAGCACGACAAAATTGTGTTAGAAGTTCTCAGGAGGTTGAAAGAAAACAATTTATTCATAAAACCCGAAAAATGCACATTTTCATGCAAAGAGATAGATTTCCTCAGAATGATTGTCAGATTTAATGGAATCTCCATGGACGAAACCAAGACCAAAGCCATCAAAGAATGGCCCACACCCACAAAGGTCAAACATGTCTGCTCATTCCTCAGATTAGCCAACTTCTACCACTACTTTATTAAAGACTGTGCACAAATGGCAAGACCATTACATGATCTCACAAAAAAGGAAGTCCAGTGGACTTGGACAGAAAAAAAACAAACTGCTATGGATAAATTAAAAGAAGCTTTCACCACTGCCCCTATCCTCACATATCCGGATCACAGTGGAAAGTACCATCTGGAATCAGATGCCTCGGTGAAAAGACTAAAAGGTGGGTGAGTGGACTTGCAAGGTATTCCTACCTTTGAATCCTGGCCACCTGGGAGTGTCTGATAGTAGGGGGAGACAAATATGTTCGCCCCAAAGGGACTCTAGTGTGTGGGTTAAGTCCTGAATGAAGTCCAAGCACTGACCGACCAGTCCAAGGCAAGTCCGGGCAATAAAACAAGGCCAGTCTGGGGCCAGTTGATGTGAGAGATGATGTCCGACCAGTGGTTCGGTCAGAAAGGGCAGTAAAGATGATCAGAAACAACAGGAGATGATGGACGACAATGGAAATGATGATGGGGAACGGCCCCAACAATGTACGATGTGAGCTCAACAGGAACTATCATTTCTGGAAGGTAGGTACATGATTTTATTTGTCTGGGTATGCCCGGACAGAAACTAAGTACCAGAAATGATTCTAAATGTATGGAATGTAATGTAAGAAGGGACAGGATTGCATGAAAACCAACCCTTGAAGGGTGGTGCGCCTGAGTCCCATTACAGGTCCGATAAGACCGATTTCTCGGAGTATCGGGACCTAAGAAACCAAAGTATCGTAATGTGGAGAGAAACATACCAGAAACAATGTGGATTCTGTAGATTAGGAAAGGAACCAAACATATACAAGTCGGTAAGTAGGTGAAGACAAGTCTGGATCGATATAAGATGAGTCTGGTTGGTCCGCGACAACCCAAGCAGCCCAGGCATCCAGACTGTCGACCGATTCTTTGGAAACTGACCGGAAGTCTTGGAAACGGAAGGGAATAGCTATGGAAGGATGTCCTGACAAGTAGCACACGCATAGGACTGAGATATACATGTAGAGGCATACCATGTTACAAATGCTTCAAAGCCCCTATCTTCGACCCCTATGTTCATACCATTTCCTGCATCACATGACCACAAGTCACATGATATTCCATTCCCTAAACTACACAATGCCTCTATGCCATACACCGTTCTCTTACATACATGCTTCGCTCATACCATTCCCCAAAGGCTAGACCTTTGCCTCATGTCAAAACCTATGCTCAGAACTCATTCCTATTGGCTGCCACACTTGCATAGCCAAGCACAGCCTCATAGAACATTCTATGACATTCCTACCAATCACATTAAGATCTCTTATCTCTATGACATCATTGGTTACTGATGCTGTTCATCATACTACTTTCATTAACCAATCACATTCCTTCCTTAGATAGAATACCATGGAACATTACAAATAGATACAAACACATGTAGTAATATATATACCATGCAACCAACACCAAAGAACTCCAGTAAAGTTCTTCTGGTCTTTCACTTACAAACCAGTTGGGACAACATCTAAACTCTTTACCACATTTCCACAACACAAGTCTCAACCTTTCTGGGCTTGTTTCATTAGAACTTTACTACAACTTTCTTCGCCAAGGTTATGCCCAGAAAGCAGTTGCATGCTTGCTCAAAAGCCAAGAGACAAGTGCATCAAAGAAGGAAGTCAATGCTAGACAAGGGGCTTATGAACCCTTGGACGTAGTGAACTTCACATCCTCATCTAATGCTCATCCATCATCTTTCTTTGACGTGATCCTCCCCTTGTTACCTAACGCTAGTACAGAGGAGGTACAGCAGTTGAGAGACAGCATACGCGATCACAGGTATCCCAGTGTGGAACCCCTAGACTCATCAGCCACCAGTTTTCTAATCCACAAACACCATCTACCTTGGCACCTCTTCCTCCCCTTCAACGAAGACCAACTCCTCTGAGCCATCCTCGCAACCCAGTCCTTAGAGAGGATTCCTCTGAGGTCAGAGCTAGACTCCCCAAAGCCAATCAGATGCGTTCAAATCAAATCAGAACCGCTGGAAGTGACGTTATCACTTTCCCCCTTGACACCCCTACCTTCAGAAGAGGAAGCACTGCTACTTGGGCCGAGAATCAAAGAAGGTTCACCTATAGTAGTTCCCTTACGCTTAAGCCCCTGCCCATTAAAGAGAGAAAGATCCAATTCGGACCCTTACCTGTCAGACAGAGAAACGTCCCCAGGGACTCAGGAGACCAATCGGAGATTGAGAGAATTCCAAGAGAGGTTGAGGAAGAAGCAGGAAAAAATAAACAAAAACCTCCGCTTCGTAAGCAGAAGCCACTTTGTCCGCTCAGATGGTCCCATAGAAGCTGAAACAACCTCGAAAGTTGAGACTATTAAAGTGGAAGTGGTGAAGAGAGTTGTTGTCTGACTTGTAATGAGGGAGAAGATCGAGAGAACTTTACTGGAGTTCTCCGATGTTGGATTGGGTTTATATACTACTACATGATGTTTGTATCTATTTGCATTATTCTAGAGAGTTCCATGATGTAAGTATAAATGATTGGTTAGTGCATATGGTGCCATCAAGGCTGTGCATAAGTAAATATATGATTGGAAGATAAGAATGATGTCATAGATAATGGCTGTGCTTGGCTATGCAAGTGTGGCAGCCAATAGGAAGTGATACCAAACATAGGTTTGGCATGAGACATAGAGGTTCTAGACCTTTGGGAATAGAATGAGGCATGAATGTAGGGGAACAATGTATGAAGGTTGTTGAACATGGAGTTTGGGGAATGGGATGTCATGTGATTGATTAGATAATGAAGGGAATATAGGGGTTATAGATAGGGGTTTGGGAGCATCTGTAACAGAAGCTAGATGCTTGAGACCCCAGAACCTCCTAAAGAAACCGTCTCGTGTACCCACATATCTCTCTAAATAGACAATGGCTTTCCATGCTATTATTATCAATGGTTACGTGCAACAATTCAATGAAGATGGAGACAATCTTCATCTCTTAAATGCTATCTCTGCTCTTGGAACACAAATAGACACAAAAGACAATGAGATAGCAAACCTCACATCACAACTAAGGAGTCTAAACAAACTGCAACAACAAGTAGCAACGTTGCAAGCACAAGTAGAGGCTGGAGGAGCCTCCATGTCCACGGATGAACCAAAACAAACCACCGTGGGAAAGAAATATGAACTCTTCACAGACCCCGGAGAGTATGACGGAAGCATATCCAAGTTCAATGAGTGGTGGGCCAAAATGCAGGCATGGCTCAAAGTAAATGGCATCTCCATGCACACAACAGATGCCACCCTCACAGTCCTATCCCATCTCAAAGGAGATAAGACAGGGTACTTTGCCCAAACAAGGATAAAACAAGTGGTCGGAGACCCTGATGTCTATACCTGGGACATAATAAAAGGACATATAGAAACCTTCTTCCGTCCACAATTACAAGGAGACTGGGTGATCGCCCAAATTGAAAGACTCCAACAAGGAAACATGAAGACGGATCAATTCCTAGTCAAATGGGAATCCCTCTTCCATCAATCGGAGATCAGTGCATCTCACAGAATCTGCCTTCTGGAAAAGAACACAGCAAGGCACATTATAGAAAAGATATTCCAATCAGGGAAGCAAGCTATGCTTCTAACAGTTGACAATTGGTTGGAAGAAATAAGGAAAGTAGGGGGTGCCCAAGAAAGTTTGAACCTACTACACAGCACTACCCAACAAAGGAGAGACCCCAATGCCATGGACATTGATGTGGTTACAAGGGATCAAGACAGGTGGTACATAAACACCACTCAAACCAAATCAAGCAGGAAGCCCTTCAAATGCGCCAACTGCGGCAAAGAAGGACACGGAGTAAAAGAATGCCATGCTTTCAAAAAGAACCAATGCTCCGTTTGCAAATGGGTAAATGGGCAACACTGGCGTAACTGCCAGAACAATAAAGGAAAGGCTAGAGAAATAGCCACTGAAATAGCCACTGCCCCAACAACAAAGATAGAGGCAGTGGACCCTTATGCAGAACTCTGCGGGCTATCGATTGAACAAATCGACGCCAATTACAAGAAGAAGTTTGGGTCAGGAAAAGCCTGAGTGACACAACCAGAAAGGGAAGGTTGGTGTCACAAGGTCAGTCTTTCTTCTCTCCCTTGGACATTGAACGATTAGACAATTATGATAAAACTCTATTTCCTATGCTTTCGGACAATGTAACATCAGGAGCGTCTCCTACAGAGCATGGCTGGGACAAAAAGCCAGTGCTTGATTCTCCTAAACTCACAAAAATTTATTAGGTCTTTCAAAATCAATAAGGAAATTACTCTTTCTATTGAAATATCTATAGAAAACTCTCCTTTTCCATTTAAGGCTAGGGCCCTTCTAGACAGCAGAGCAAACGTAACATTTCTTAACAAATCCTTTGTGGACAAAAATAAAATCCCAAAGAAAGAAATGCTCTTCCCTGTCAAGGTCTTTAATGCCGATGGAAGCCCAAACTTGGCTGGAGAAATCACACACTATGCGGAAATTTCCCTAGACTATTTAGGACACATTGAAAATGTCAGGGCAGAAATCACAAACATAGGAACCCATGACCTAGTCCTCGGATATACATGGCTGAAGAAGCACAATCCAGAGATAGATTGGAAATCAGGAAAAGTGAATCTGACATGCTGTCCTCTCCGATGCAATACAACTTCTTTCTCATGACAAGTCACATGTGAAGAAATCGAAGACATCTATGATTACCAATTTCATAAACAACAAAAAGAAGATAAAGAAACTCCAAAAATAGAAAAAACCCCAGAAGAGCTTGTGCCTAAACAATACCACAAGTTTCTTGAGGTATTCTCAAAGAAGGAATCGGAAAGAATGCCACTCCAAAAACCCTGAGACCACGGGATAGAACTCAAGGACACATTCAAACCAAAGAAGGGTCGTGTCATCCCCTTATCCCCAGACGAACAGAAGGAGGTCTCAGACTTTATTGATGACAAAATGGCAAAAGGATATATCCCTCCTTCTAAATCCGAACAAACATCACTGGTATTCTTTGTCCCCAAAAAGGATGGACAAAAACGGATGGTACAGGATTACTGTTACATTAATGAACACACAGTCAAAAACAACTACCCTCTCCCTCTTATCTCCCAGCTTGTTGACAAGCTAAAAAATGCGAAACTCTTTACCAAAATGGACTTAAGATGGGGATACAACAATGTCTGTATCAAGGAAGGAGACGAACAGAAAACAGCATTCATGTGCTTCCGTAGACCATACAAACCCCTTGTTATGTATTTCGGCTTATGAAACTCCCCCGCCACCTTCCAATAGATGATGAATGACATCTTTTCTGATATGGATGGAGTCATGGTCGTCTACATCAACAATCTTATGATCTTCACTTCTACAGATAATCAGGAAGAACACGACAAAGTCGTTCTGGAAGTGCTTTGGAGATTAAAAGAAAATGACCTATTTATCAAACCAGAAAAATGCACATTTTCATGCAAAGAGGTAGACTTCCTAGGAATGATCATCGGAGTTAATGGAATCTCCATGGACGAAACCAAGACCAAAGTCATCAAAGAATGGCCTGTACCCATGAAGGTCAAACACGTCTGTTCATTCCTCAGATTAGCCAATTTCTACCACTGTTTCATCAAAGACTATGCACCAATGGCTAGACCATTACATGATCTCACCAAAAAGGAAGTCCAATGGACTTGGACAGAAAAAGAACAAACTGCTATGAATAAATTAAAAGAAGCATTCACAACTGCCTCCATCCTCGCATACCCTGATCCCAATGGAAAGTACCGATTGGAATCAGATACTTCGGACTATGCCACAGGAGCGGTGTTATCTATCCAAAAGGGAGACAAATGGCACCCTGTCGCCTACAACTCCCACAGTATGTCACCCAAAGAAAGGAACTACCCTATCACCAACAAAGAAATGTTATTGGTGATCCGATCTTTGGAAATATGGAGACATTATCTAGAAGGGCTGGCACAACCCTTCGAAGTATGGAATGATCATGAAAACCTTAAATGGTTTATGACATGCCAAGACTTGTCTAGAAGACAAGCACACTGGGCACAATATTTATCTAGATTCAACATGACATGGCACTACAAGGCTGGTGCTACTATGGGAAAAGCAGACACGTTATCATGAAGAGAAGACCACTCGGTAGGAATCGAAGATGATAACAAAGCAGTTACGGTTATTCCCAAATCACAGATCCGCCCAATTGAGGTATCATTAAAGGATCAGGAAGACCTCTTCTTCGATAAACTCCAACATGAACAAATCAAAACCCCATGTTCAGGTCTTGACTCACTCTTCAAACACGGTTATGAATTAAAAGAAATAAATAACAAAAACATCTTACAAAAAGAAAATTGCATCTATGTACCAGAATCTCTCAGGATGGAGGTTCTAGAAATGAACCATGACACACTGGTTGCAGGACACCCAGGTTATGAGAAAACCCTGCAGTTACTCTCACGCCACTATGTCTGGCCAGAAATGGCTAAATTCATCAAAACCTATGTTTCAAAATGTGAACAGTGTGCATGCCTCAAAACGGGAAATCGACCCCCAGCAGGCAAATTACAACCTCTAGAAGTTCCAAATGCACCATGGGAAGACATCTCCACAGACTTCATCAAGGACCTTCCCCCATCACAAAACTATGATTCCATTCTCACGGTTGTGGATCGCTTCTCCAAAGAAGTTGAATTCATTCCAACCACCAAAACATATTCCTCTCTTGATTTAGCTAAATTATATCTACATCACATCTGGAAGCACCACAGTCTCCCAAAAACAATCATCTCCAACTGTGGACCACAATTCACTTCTCAACTCATGAAAGACATATGCAATAACCTCGGAATAGTTCCAAAATTGAGCATCGCTCACCATCCTCAAACAGATGGACAAATGGAACGTATGAATCATGAAGTACAACAATTCCTTTGATTATTCTGTGCAGAAAATCAAAATGATTGGGTAAACTGGCTTCCCATCGTACAGTTTAGTTACAACTCAAAAAGGAATTCGAGCACCAAACATGCTCCCTTCGCCATCACCCACTCTTATGTTCCACGTATGGGAATAGAACCTTGCACCACACACGCACCCACGGCCGAGGCATTTATAAAAGATATACAGGACATATTGAACAAAACAAAACAAAACATTATTATGGCACAAGAACATATGAAAACACAGGCTGATAAACACCAATCCACCGCCCTGAATTACAAACCTGGCAATAAAGTCTGGCTAGCTACAGACAACTTAAATATCGCTAACAGGTCCCGGAAACTAACAGATAAATAGATCAGCCCATATGAAATATTATCTATGAAGGGGCCAAACACTGTGGAATTAAAACTCCCATAGCACATCAAAATCCATCCAGTAGTCAACATCTCATGGGTTAAACCTTATCAGGAATGCCTTGATGGCCAAACTTCCTACAAACCCGGACCAGTCCTAGTGACTGAAAACAGAGATGTTGAATATGAAGTTGACTACATTGTCGACTCTTGATACAAAGGACGAGGCATAGAATACCTTGTCCACTGGAAAGGATATGATGAAACAGAACGCACATGGGAACCAAACAAAAACATGACAAATTGTCCGGACATGGTAAAACTGTTCCATGAAACCCATCCCTCCACCCCAAGAAAATTATGAATTTCCTATGAAAACTTTAACTCTATGTTCAACCCTATGTCCCTTCCTCTCACAGAAATTGAAGATACAAGCATCCAGCTCCATGATCATGCTGATCCTGGTCATCTAGAATCTGACCAACAGCAGGGGGGTAGTGTTACAAACGCTTCAAAGTCCCTATCTTCGACCCCTATGTTCATACCATTTCCTGCATCACATGACCACAAGTCACATGATATTCCATTCCCTAAACTACACAATGCCTCTATGCCATACACCGTTCCCTTACATGCTTCACTCATACCATTCCCCAAAGGCTAGACCTTTGCCTCATGTCAAAACCTATGCTCAGAACTCATTCCTATTGGCTGCCACACTTGCATAGCCAAGCACAGCCTCATAGAACATTCTATGACATTCCTACCAATCACATTAAGATCTTTTATCTCTATGACATCATCGGTTACTGATGCTGTGCATTGTACCACTTTCATTCACCAATCACATTCCTTCCTTAGATAGAATACCATGAAACATTACAAATAGATACAAACACATATAGTAGTATATATACCATGCAACCAACACCAAAGAACTCCAGTAAAGTTCTTCTGGTCTTTCACTTACAAACCAGTTGGGACAACATTCAAATTCTACTCCATCTTTCTACTACACAAGTCTCAACCTTTCTAGGCTTGTTTCATACCAATCTCTACATCCGTGGGGGACTTAGCTTCTGACTGTCCCCAGTCAGGTCACGTGATTGCAGGAAGTGGTGGTTGGACATTTTGTGGTGCGTGGCATAAAGCGTCAGCTGGTGGTCCTTCCTCTCTCTCTTCCTAACTTCCATCATCTACTCTCAACATGGCACCTCCACAATTCCATTCCCATCTCGACAAGTTCCATGCCCTCAAAGAGGCCGGGGCTGCTTACCAAGGCCCGATCCGGAAGTGGTTCCAGGACACCACCAATCGCGTTCTGGCTCAAATAGACACAACACCAGACAACCATGAGGAGTTAGAGGAGGACATGAGGACATGGATACAGACATTTGGGGACGCGATGGTAAGTAATCTCATGATTTCCAAGTTGGCTCCGGTAACATGTGTAGGATGAGTGGGAGACAGCTTGCAAAAAGGCGGATGGGGTTGGCCTGGACACTGAGCTTGATGAAGACGTCGAGAAGAGGATTGTAGAAGGAGAGAAGATCTGTACAGAATGGACAGAACGATTCAAGGCTGTTGCACACGCCGAGCTAGAAGTCGAGGTACCGAACATGCAAGACTTGGTGATGGAGGTGGAGTCGGCCATCTTGCCCAGAGTTGTCACAACCAAGGTCCACACTGCATCTTTTGACACAGTGTCTCTATCATCATCCAGAATGAAGGTAAGTGGATCAGTACTGTCGCAGACATGGACTAATATTCTGTTCAAGTGTGGCCGGCCTGACAATGACAATGACAAGTCCGAGATTGAGGCGTCAGTGCCTCCCAAGAAGGCTTTGCATGTCTGGGAAGAAAGGGAACCATGCACCAACTGCATCAATGCCAGGCAGGCTGCCCAATGCATGAAAGGCACTGGGGACGTGTGTATCCGATGCAACCAACTCAAGATCGGTTGCAGCATGGCAAAGAGTTGTGGGGCCATCTGGAAACCCACCAGGATGGTCTATGTGGAGATCAGGGGTGAGTGTTTCAGTCCTAACAGTTCCTGGAGCTGACTTGTATGATAGACAAACCTGCCCGGACCAACACCAAGGCTGGTCCAAGTAAGCACACCACTCCTGTTACCAACTTTGAGTCTGATGGCGTCAAGGTCGAGAATGAAGACACCCTGATCAAGACCAAGGGGAAGGGGAAGGGGAAAGTGGCCCCAAAGAAGTCCGGTCATCCAACAATGCATCAAGGCCAGCTCATGCTCCGCATGAGCGCCCTCCACGCCCGGCTCTACTGGATCCAGGCGAACATTAAGGCCCTGGAGGTCAAGCATTCGGAGGTAATGGCGGAAATGGGGGACTTGGTTGCAGAGGCAGAGAAGGCGGGCGTCTAAGTCCATAGTATCTCGTAGATAGCAGAAAAAAAACATGCAGTGTCTGTCTGAAATGAAACATAAGAACAAAAAGAAATGAAAAAAGACCAAAAATAAAATCTATGATACTGGACTGAATCCAGAGCGTTTGCGGGCTTCTACCCGACTTGTTTTCATCAATTGGCTTACACTTCTATTACCACCGGTTGTCCCAAGAGGAAACTCCCTGATTTGAGGTACCACTCGGCTTTGTTTCATCGGTCAGTCTTTCGTCTTCTACCCCTACTGGAGGTCCTCGGATGTCGGTGGACTGTTTTGGTGATGGATTATTTTTATGTGTTTCACAAGGTGTGCCGTGTCTGGAGCATGTTCAAAGGTGGAAGGAGAATACATATGTAGGAATGGTCACATATGGGACATGGAGACAAAAGAAAAAGAGACAGAGGAAAACATACAGATGATCATATTCAAAGAGACAGATTCTATTCATATTTTTAGTGATGTTTTTCTGTTTATTTTCAAAGATGAGAGAAAAAGATATCACCGGTCGAATCCCGGGGTAAAATGGAGAGAGGGAAATCTAAGTATTATTGTCCAGACTAATTAACACCAGTCTAGGTTACTTGTCTGGACCATAGTCCGATGATTCCCCATCCTCAGGTTCATCTACATCTTCACTGGTGATCTTGTCTAGTTTGTCATCATCTAAGCCTGTAAGATCAGTAATGGGAATGGAGAGCAGGAACGAGGATAACACAGGATGAGATAGAAGGCAGTGTATTGGAGCCAAGAGGTTGCACCATCCAACTCCACCAAGATGTAGGAACCTCTGGTAGTCCGGCGAAGGACCACCATTGGCCCGAGATACCTTGGCTTTGTCTTCCGGTTGAGCTCCTTCTTGACTTGGGAATTCCGGACTAGTACAAGGCTTCCTGGACAGAAATTGAAGTCTTAGATCCAGTTCTTGATGGAAGCCTCAAAGTGTTTGATGGATTCGAAACGGGCTTTTTGGACCCATTCCCAAATGGTGTCCAAGTCTTCCTGATGCTTTTGGAGCTGTCAGGCTTGCCAAGCGATCAGTCTGACCAGAGATAAAGGATCGGTATCTGGGGGAGGAACAAGGAATGTGGCCTTGGCGATGTCAAACAGAAATAGTGGCTCAATGCCGTGAACCATGAAATACGGAGACAAACCAGTCAATCGGAGAATCATAACATGCTTGGCCCAAAAGACTGAGTGAGTGGCAAGATTCCAGCGAGTCTCCCCCCCTGGGAAGTTTTGATGATGGCCTCCTGGACATCGAGATGGTGTCTTTTGACGATCCCATTGTCCTGGGAGTTGTAGGGGGAGATGCGGATGTGCTGGATACTATACCAGTCGGCAAGGACATTTAATGCCTGGATGAAGGCGGGGCCATTGTTGGTGACGATTTCGGAGAGCAGGCCCCACTGGCAGAGAATATCTTCAAAGATAAAGGTGGCTAGAGCTGCTCCATTCTTGGACTGAAGCATATGCCACTCTGGATAGGCCATGAGTGCACACTGAGCCTGAACAATAAATCTGTAGCCACCAGACTTCGGCATCAGCATGGTATCGATGTGAGCTTTGCAGAAGAGTCCGCCGATGACAGGAATGAGAGGAGGGATATGAAATTTACTTGTTTGCCAGAGCTGGCACTGATGGCACATCCAGACAAACCACTTTACATCGTCGATGAGCATTGGCCACCAGAACTGGAGCAATAAACGGCTCTGGACTGTGAATATGCCTTTGTGACCGAGGTCATCATGGGCTTCCTTGATTAATCGGTAGTGTCGGGACTCTGGAACAACAAGCTGATGCCGTCCATGAGGTTCCCAGCACCATAGGGAGTTATTGAGGATGAAGAATTTCGTGGCCGAGTTGACCAGTGTTTGGAAATCGGCATCAGAGAGGTCAGTGGGATGGATATGGGACTTGAGGAAGGAAAGATGAGGGCAATACGTGCTTCCCAGGCGATGGCTTTGAGAGACCAAGGGATGGGAGGAGAATCTGGAGTGTCATCCAGCCCCAAATCAGCTACTGCAGGGTTCGGAACCATGACTGGTGGAGGGTGAGAGGTAGTGAAAACAGATTGGAAGGTGAGCGGAGGTGGAGGGAGTTGGATGAAGGACAAAACGGAAGAGGATGGAGGAGAGCACATGGGTCCGGAAGACGGTCAGGTGGAATAAGAGGCATACCTGACCAGAGATGGGGTATGGAAGGTCCAATTGTTGAGTAGGGTGGTGGAAAAGGAATAGGAATCATCCAACCAGTCCTTGAAGTCCGTCTCTTCAGGTGGATCATCATCAGAGCAGGGATGTCGGGAGAGGCTGTCTGGTCCGGAATGCTTATCAGTGGGGATGTGGCAAAGCAGGAAATGGAATAAGAGTATGCCAGTGATCCACCGGTTGATGGTCACATTCGGTTGTAGGTCCAGGTTGTTAATCATACCCTTGACGTACTTGGCATCCATTTCCACTATGAGGTTAGTGATGCTGAAAATAAAAACTCGGACCGTGCACAAGGCTCGGAACAGTCTGTATAATTCTAGTTTTGCTTGGGAATAACGGCTTTCCACCTTGGTCAGGCTGATAGACCTGAACCGGTTAGGATACTGCTTACTGTCGGCCCCTTCTTGCGAGATAATGAAGCCAACGGCGATATATGAAGTGTCCACCACAAGGACGACTTCCCGGCCAGACTCGTAATACAGGTGCTGGAGTGCAGGGGACCGGACTATTTTGTCCTTAAGACAATTCATGGCTTCCCATTGGGCATCACCCCATTCAAAGGGGACACCCTTGCATGTGAGATTGACAAGAGGACGGGCAATCAATGCAAAATTCCAGATGAAAATACGTACCACTCTGCAGGTTCCAAGGAACCCATGGACTTGCATCAAGTTTGTGCACTCGGGCCAGTCCTGGATTTTCTGGACCTTGGCTTTGTGCTGGATCCAGCCGTCGAATGTGCACTTGTGACTGACGATGGTTGCTTCCAGTGCGGCAAGGACAAATTTCTTTGCCAACACCATCGCTTTCATGTTCTGTAGACACTGGAGGATTCTGTGGACAACAATCAAGTGTTCCCAGATAAACTGACAGATACTGGGGTTCTCCGGAATCGTTTTGTATGATCCGTCCGGTTGCTGGTACTAGGATTCACTGGACTTGACCAGAAGGTTGTCGATGAACGGAATGGTGTACCACAGGATTTCGTCCTTCAAGATAAAAGACATATCGGCTTGATAGATCTGTACTGCATTAGTGTGACCCATTGGAAGAGTAGTAAGATGGTGGGGACCGAGCGGACTCCCGAAGGTAGTCATGTCCCAGGATTCTATGTGCAGTGGACGTTGATCATATCCAGCAAATAAGTCCATCATTCCGTAGATGGCATATCCACCGAATGACTCGGCAAGGTGTTCGACGAAGGGAGGGATGGACAAGTCCTGGATGGTGATGGCGTTGAGAGGTTGGAGATTGTGGACAAGCCAGAGTGACTTCCCGTCCTGTTTAAGGACACAGAACCACTGGGACTGGTAGGCTGTGGTGGACGGTTCTAATACTCCAGAAGCGATCCGATCCTTGATGATTTGAATGGTTTGTTCCCAGGTGGCAGGAGGAACGGGAATGTTGCGGAGTACCCACAGAGTGTGAGGTACAGTTGGAATCTTGACCGGCGGGAAGTATTGTTCATCTAGTTGGCCCCGCTCAGTTGGAATCCAAGTGAAGGCCATTTTGTGGTTGAGAACGATCCACTGGAGTAGTTGTTGAGAGCCAAGGGCTTACTGAGGGCGACTAGCCTGTTGCTGGATCAACTCAGGACGACTCTGGAGTCCACTGTGAGTAACCAAAGATGATATTGAGACAGTAGCAAGGGTACCCT
>JBBPLQ010000584.1:0-18188 GCA_038089855.1 Royoungia palumana
AGTTGATACATCCCTGCCCGAAGTTGACCGGGGCCCATCCGGTTGTGGGGTTGTGATGGAACTTGGAGATATCACTCATCATGCTATCTCCACTGACTCGGACCTTCTCTTGCAAAGGATGTTGACACCTTTGTGCATGAAATAGCTGGTGCTGAGAAGGATTGAGAGAAGCATGCCAAGCTTCAGAATCTCCAGCTAACAGATGAAGAATGGGCCTGTATGTCCATGTTACTCGGTCTGTTGGCGAGGCAGAGTATGCCCAACAGTCATTCTCTTCTGACTGTGGCTCCGCTATCCACCTCACACTCCCCACTCTTGAGTCTTTGCACAAGGCTTGGCACACCCAAAGCATGAGGGTGGAGTACTTGAGTTTTCAGCTGGCACTTGAGGCTGGAATTAAAAAGATCACAAGCTACTATGAGAAAACTGCAGACTCTGACGCATATATCATGGTGATGCGTGCATCACCACAATTAGCAGTTTCCATCACTAACTGACTGACAAGTTATAGTGCTTGACCCTATCCAAAAGGCAAACCACATATGCAAGTATTGGGGAGTAGATGTGTACGAGGATGCAATGAGACATGCTGAAGCCCTCGTATGCCTGCATTATTATGGATACTCATCAACACTGACTACTCGTTCCCTATACTAGTACAAAGAGTGGTACATGGACCTCAATGGTGCTGTTGTTACAAAACCTACTGAGCTCACTAGTAAGAACATGGCAGCTTATGGGAAAGTCAAGCAATTACTACACAAGCTGTCTGACAACAAGGATGAGGACAACATCCCAGTAACATTGTCAATGTATGGTGATTCTCAGCAACCTTGGCTCCAGGAATTCCATGGCTATCTCAACTCCAAGGATCAACTTACGGCAGGTATGTCAATTGTACAATGGTGGGGGCTCAATGCTGCTAGGTATCCAGTGTGGGCCTCTTTGGCTCAGGACTATCTTCCAATTGTTACAACAACCCCAGGTAGGGACTGGCGTTAACTCAGTGGCTCAAGGGTTCCAACATTCTGAGATAGGGGTTCCAAAGGTTCCGAAAATAGGGGCTTCTGTTGGATAACAGAAGGTCAAGGGTTTCAATGAGTCTGGGGTTCTGACGTTCTGAGATAGGGGTTCCGGAGGTTCTGAAAATACAGGCTTTTGCCGGATGGTGGGAGTTGATGGTTCAAAGGCAGAATACCCTTGTTAGAGGGGTTTCAAGAGTTCAAGGGATCCCTAGCACATTGTAGGGTTCAAGGGAGGATTCGAGGGTGACAGTGGTTGAGCATAGTAAATTGAGTAGAACTAAGCTAGCAAATACAGGCATGTATCCTACAGCTTACATATATAGGGTACAAGAGGGGCTGAGTTAGGTCAGCGGAACCGGACACCTTCTGGAGGGTTATGGAACGAAAAAGGATGAGGAAGGAAGAGACGATCCCAAAGGGAATAGGATGGGATTCCTAGGAATGATGTGGAAGGGATGAGGGAACACCATGATACAAGAAAGGTAAAAGGGAGGAGGGGGAAGGGTTGTGGACAACCGAGATCTTTGGCTGCAGCACAGTAGGTGTACTGCAGATCCGGGACTATGTGTTCTGATGTTGGGTTTCCTAAAAAGGAAATCCTCGGAAGTGAAAATTTTAAGAAGAGAAAAAGAAATCAATTGCTCTTGGATGAAAAAAGAACGGTAGCCACAAATCAATCTTGTACATACATCAAAAGGGAAAAAGAAATCGTAACACCAATCATGACAACTTCCATGTCCAGTGAGCGTGCTTTCTCATCATCTGCAATCACTATCAGCAAGTGGCGTAATTGCCTCTCCAATGACATTGTCGAGTCAGGAGGATGAGGGCTCAGAGAATCTTTGTGACACTAATGATAGTGATTTTGTTATGTCGAGCTTTGTTTTTTGATATTGATCAACAGCACTTTGTACTACTCACTATCTAATTTTACTGGTAGTGAAGCCAGGGCCTAAGCTGGGCCAGGCCCTGAGCCTGATGAGGCCATTATTGAGGGCTCAGGCTTCAATTTTGCAAAGCCCGGGCCCTTAGAAGCCAGGCTGGGCCTGGCACAGCACTACATACATGGTGATACAGAGGGAGAGGGCAGGTAGGGGAGGAAAGGGACGCCTGCCAGAGGATTGCTGCCTGCCTGCCTTTATACTCAAGGGTGTGGCAAGCTGGTGTTGTCCACATGAGCCTTCATGTTGATTGAACAGTATTCCAATGGCAGACTCAACACACTTGCACAGTCAGGCTGCATTCATCTGTTCCAATTGGGTGTCACATGTAGACGAAAGTATCGTTTGCAGCTTAGGAGTGCAAGGCAGGGTGAAGAGCAGTGAGGTAGTAACAGTATCAGCCGGGGATGGTGGGCAAACGGTGAGGACGGCAGTTGGTAGACACGTGACTCATCAATCCGAATGCGAATGACCTTCAAGTTGCAAGCGCCGGTGGTGTGATGTAGCAGTTCGAGCTCCGCCTGAATGTTGTGGCAATGCTGGCGGATGTTCGGCTGTGGGCGGACGTTCGGACGTTCGGAAAATTCAACTCCCAGGTGTCCTCCGCCTGGGCGTGTAGCTAAGCCTGATGCATAATTAGAATTATGCAGCATAACATCATGCACTATGAGCACGGCTACTGTATATTGATACCAATCACAATAACTACATGATCCGACAAACGCGAACATCTGCAATCCCGAGCTGTTCCAGTTGTTCTCGAGTCACTTCCCGTTCATTTGCAAGTATCTTCTCATAAGACTCCACAGGGAACCAATCTGCCATGAAGTTAAGCAACCCAGAGTCCAGGTTTGCTATACAATAGTAGCTCAGAGGCCGAAGAACACTGATAATAGAAAAACCTCACATGCATTCGCTTGCAAGACGGTTGGATTACGACATAAAGGACAAGGCGCCAATCCACGACGTTGTAATTTGACGAGACATCTGGATCCAATGCGCAAAGTTACACACGCAGAGTAGTATAGGTGCTCAACTGGTTACCTTACGCAAAAGAAATGGCCACATGAAAGTCTGATCGGTTTGAATGCGATATAAGTGCAGATGAGGCACGAATAATCGTCGATGCATGGGACAACAGGTAAGAGAACCTCGCCAATTGCTTGCACGAGAAGTCTCGACAGAGATTTCGGAGGTCGCGTGATCAGTGCGAGTCGATGTGAGGACGATGAAGGCATAGACGTGTCCTGTGGCAGCAGATAAGAGGGAATCGCAAGTGTCGTGCGTTTGCCGTGCTTCTTGAGGATCTTTCGAGTCGCTTCTGAATTTGCAAGCTCGAACTAGATTTATTTCGGACTATGAGTTGGGGCAAGGCAAGTCAGGTGGCTGAGAACACTGGATACCTTCTTCACGTCTAGAACAAATAGGTTCAAATTCAGGAATACGTCCAGGGCTTCTCGACTTCCGGGATGGACCAGAGAGGCTTTCTGATCCTCTATGTATTCTTCAAATAATCTAAATTGCTTCTCTACCTCTGTGGTGCTTCTTTCTCTGCGATAAGATTCCGCGACACTTTCGAAAACTTCGACCTCTGCATAGAGGCGGAAAATCTCGCGCCATGTATATAGATCAGACTTCCCTATGGCGCCGGGGCGGATGTAAATACCATGGCGGGCGGAGAACGAGTATGGTGTGAATGTCCGGGGGGAAAAGCGTGATACTGGAAGGGCTGTTAAGGATATCGATGCAGCAAGGCTGCTCAAAGCTGAATTAAAAGTGTCGTGCAAGATATCCATGTGGCTAGAGAGAGAAGACAGGGTGGAAGTCAAGAGTTGGAAGAACGCGGTGTCAGAAGGGAGAGGAATGATGAGATCGGGGGGCATTTCATGTTCGAATGTAACGGGAGGGCAATGCAGTGCCTGCGTAATCCGGCAGAGCAATCGTTGAGGAATGACAAGATCGGTATGATAAATGTGTTGCGTGGGAGAAATGTTGGGGGATGCTACATCCGAAGGTGGTCGTAACGACAGTCGGAGCCTGGCTTCTGGCACAGTCGAGCCCAAGGCAATTTCGTAAATGACCGCGGTAGCGCGTTTGCATGATTTGTCCGACTCGCGACCAGAGTCGATGCTCAAAGCCTCGTCTTGGTCCGCCGAATCACTGTCTTTGGAAACTCTGCGATCGTGAAAAACCTGAAGAGCAGAGGGACCAAGGCCAAGAACGTCGAGCTCGGACACGGTTCGATTGATCAGCTGTTTGAGCTAGCATTTTGCGCACCAGGTTCAATCGGCATCGGAGCACAATACTAATCGGCGCACCTTGCGATACTGAAATACATTACTTGTGATTTCGGGTGGTAATGTAGTGAGTAACTGAGCGTAGGTCTTCGAAAAGTGCATTTGTCGGAACAAAGATCATCGTACCGTGTGTCTGCGGGCAGGTTGTCAAGGTCGGACCACTGTCGTCACGGTTTCCAGTTCGGCTGTAATCGCTTGGCTCGTTTTGGCAAGCCACTTGGTTTCGTGCATTCGCGTGTTGCACGCAACCCACTGGCGACTTCCACACCATGGCTCAAGTCTTGCAATTCTTGGCTCGCGCAGTGGAAGACTCGGATCCTGAACTTCCACCCGGTTCTCCCCCCACCTGTGAGTTATCCGCCACCATGCTCTCCGCATGCTCACCTTTCCCGGAAGACAAATTCGAGGGCCCCTGGTTCACGACTCAATTATCCCTCGCCTCATCTATCGGAATCGTCTCGTTTTTTCTGTTTTCTTATTGTCGGCCCCGATGGCCACTGTTGTTCGCTCCTCGCACAAAGCTCAAAGGTAATCGCGTGACACTGTTCGGCCCTACTGCCCAGCTTATAATCATCCATAGGGTTTTCTCCACACGAAGTTCATGCCCACTCCGCATTCTTTGGATGGATCATGCCGACTTTGAAAACATCCGAGTACACAATCCTCCAAATAGTCGGCTTGGATGCTGCGGTGGTGCGTCTACCTTCAAATGGGCGGCCAACCAGCCTCTTATCTTACCCACAGCTGCTAGGATTTTTCAAAACATCTTTCTATCTATTCTCTGTATGCTCTCTCTTCGCAACCGCGGTCTTGATGCCTATAAACTGGACAGTATGTTGCACCTTGCATGTCCTCGTGTCTCGCTCACTCACTATCAGCACAACATTGGAATTGGTGGGGGTTCGGATGACGATGACAATGATTGGCCCCAGCTTTCATCGTCCAGTGTCGATAATACTCCTCCTGGCCGTGATTGGCTTGACTTGATTAGCGACGCCAACTCTTATCTCACAGTGCACTTCCTCTTCACGTTTCTCTTCACTGGCCTCGCCCTCCGCTTTCTCTACAAGAACTATCAACGGTTTATTCGCTCTCGTCAGCTATTCTCGCTGGAATTGGTTCATTCCATTCCTGGGCGCACCGTAATGATAACACGTTTACCACTCCATTTGCGCTCGGAACGTGCGCTCGCGGAGTACTTTGAGAACATCGGATTGAGCGTTGAGAGCGTCTCAGTTTGCAGAGAGGTTGGGTCACTGCAAGCCCTCTTGAATCAACGCACGAAAGCCTTACTGAAACTGGAGAACGAGTGGTCAAAATATGTAGGGAACCCGAGTGTCGTCGAGTCCTATGATCCTTCCGAGAACGTGATCCCGCAGTCAAGTGAGGCCGAACCGTCCTTGTTGGAGAGTCAGCCTGCGAGATTCGTGGTTCCGCACCGGAGGCGTCCTACCCTTCGTCCTGGATGGTTTACCCCCAGAGTGGATGCACTGGAGTACCTGGAGGCTAAGTTTAAGGAAGCAGATGAAAAGGTGAAGAGGTGGCGGCGGGTCGGGAAAACAAAGGCCACTCATATCGCTTTTGTCACATTCGAGAAGATGTCTAGCACGGTTAGATCGTTAACTGCGATCGCGATTGTCGTGCTGAGCTTTATTTCTTGCAGCAAATCGCAGTCCAGACCGCCCACTCATTCGATCCGTGGGAGGTGAAAACTCATCCCGCTCCAGAGCCACGGGACATTGTCTGGTCGAACATCGAACATACACCAGGCTCACTACTCTGTCGGGAACTCCTGGTGCTTGGTGCCGTGGTACTGTTGTTGTTCTTCTGGATAATCCCTATCACCGCTCTCGCCAGTTTGCTCAGTTACAAGGAAATCAAGAAAGTTATGCCTTGGTTGGGTGAAATAATTGACAGCAATCCTAAAGTCCGAGCTATTGTGCAAAACTCGCTTCCTTCCGTTGCTATGATCACACTCAATGCCCTATTGCCTTTCATCCTAGAAGGTGAGAATGGACAAGAGCGCTCAGAACAATTTAATAACAGTTTTGCTTAGGCTTGACATATGTTCAAGGCTACAAAGCTCGTAGCTTGGTTGAATACTCGGTGCTGCAGAAGTGCGTGTCCCGGTCCTATATAATTTTCATCGACTAACTCCAATCAAGATATTTCTTGTTCCTTCTCGTCAACGTTGTGTTCATCTTTCTCTTGGCCAGCACCTACTGGCAATTGGTGAGAGATTTGGCCAATTCTCCTGCCAGGATTCCGGAAAAGCTAGCACAATCATTGCAACAAGGACGAGCCAAGCGAGTTGCATAAGCCTGAGCTATCCCCTAGACTAACATTGTTTTCAGGCACTTCTTCCTGTCCTATGTTATTCTTCAAGGTTGCTAACCTCTTCTTCTTTTGTTTCCACGGGATCAACTGACAGTTGGTTAGGATTCGGTGTAATGCCCTTGCAATTGCTCAATCTCGGGGTGCTGATCCCCCGTCTGATTTTCCGAATCCTTTGGACACGAACCCCGCGAGGTGCGTGATTCCTTCACCATTCGTTCCATATCTCCAACGTCATGCAGAATTTGCCGAGTTGAACGCTCCTCCAATGATAAATTATGGCGTCGTTTACCCCCAAGCGATCCTCATTTTCGTCATCACTATCTTGTACAGTGTAGTACAACCGCTCATTGTCATCTTTGGTGCCATCTACTTTGGGGTGGCGTACATTGTCTACAAGTACAAGCTTTTGTTTGGTGAGTCCACGTAATCCATTTCGGTCTACATTATGTGCCTGACACATGCTTCCCAGTGTTTTACAAACCGTACGAGTCACAAGGACAAGCATGGCCGCTGACTTTTGTGCGGCTGATTTGGGGAATTATCATCTTCCAGATCTTCATGATCGGCATCCTTACCTTGCGGCAGTGCTATATTATGTCTTCTCTTCTCGTACCGTTAGTTCTGGCGACTGCTGCGTGGTCCTGGTATATCCACAAGACCTTCCGACCGTTAAGTAACGCGGTATGTCTTAGCTCTGTGTGCGAGGTAGAGAGGGGAGAGGAGGCCGCAGATGTAGTGAGGCTAAGGGAAGGTCATCCAGTGAGCTGGTCACAGAGGTACGATGGGAGCTGCTATTTTTGTGGGTGCTAAAACGTCCTTGTAGCAACTTGAACCGCAGGAGATATGCTCAAAATGACGAGACATTGTACGTTGCCCCCGAGGATGAAAGAACAGACTATGTAAGGACCGCCTCCACTCTTATCACCACATTCTGACATTGGGTGTAGTCACAACCTCCGATGGCAAATTGGTACTACGGCATTCTAAAGTCGGTGTATGCACCTTTCTATTCTGGCGATGTACTGATTCAGTTTTTTTTAGCACCGGCAAGCGACGGTATGGTCACCCAGCGTTTACTGGTGTACTCCCCGAACCTTGGCTCCCTCTCAAGAAAGGACAAACGCTCGTGAACGGCCATCGCAATGGCCTGTTGCGCATCCCGCTGAACTCGACCAACGGGATCGTCCTCAGCCTTCGCAACCGATACAGTCTGCTGCGAAAAAAGGTCACCCGGCGCGCACGCACCACCGAGGCCGGGGAGAACGCGGCGAGCCCACACGAAGTACATCCACTCAGCTCGGACACGCATACTGCCTCCAATCCATGGGCAGAGTCTGACGCAGGCTCGTCGCATGCACACCGATTGAGCTACGACCCTGCGTCCGGCGTGATCATGCTGCCCGAAGGGGACGACTGGCTCCTGGACGAGGACGAGTCGTCGGACGAGTGCGGGGATACGACGCCGGCGTCGGGAGAGGCGACGAGCAATAACGCGTCGCAAGAGAATTTGGCGCTTCCGTCGTCGTCGTCTGCGCCCACCCCGACATCACCGTCGAAGCGGCGCCTTCATGGAACGTACTACCATCATCCTGAGCGTCGCAGATCGGCCATTCCGGGGGCATTTCCTTCTTGACGTTCATGCTGGCTGGTAACCATTTTGAATATGAACCCTTTAGTCAGGATAGTTTAGCGTTATTCTCATGAGAACTCCGACGTTATCTATGAAGTAGATTCACTGCTTTGATTCTCCACCCTGCTCAATGAACATGTTACGCTGGATACTCTTGGCCAGAATCGATGGCAAGTATTGACGTCGCCATCTGCGATCGAGCAAAAGTTGTTCTGCAACGTTTACTGAATCCGGAATCTGCCTATAAGCGCTTGCAACAAAGCATCATTAATATTAAGCAGGAGGTGGTATATAGATGGTAATTCAAGGTATTTCATCTGCTGCATATAATTATCATGTACCCTCAAACTTCTATCTCGCCAACAAACCAACCCATTTACTCGATGGAAGTCCACTCCCTACCATCACGTTGCTTGTTGTGGATCGAAGCGTGGGAGGGAACACCATTGATACGGTGGTATGCGTTAAGGTTCTTATGCAAGGTCAGCTGGAAGACCGAAGCAGAACCTTGGCGCGAGATGATGGTCGAGTAGGCAAGGAAAAATACCCAAATACGGTACCATCTGCACGTCATAAGCATCGTCAATATTATACTGAAACTATCCTGATCAGTAGAATGACTAACCGTTCACCATACTTCTCAATAACCGCATCCTCGTTGCTTATCCAGTTGAGGTACCACCTCCAGATCGTAGCAGAGTAGTGGACACCAAGAACATCAATGTTCTTCACCTCAAATCCAGCAGCCTCGACCTGGTTGACCACCCAACCAAGAGAACACGAAGCATCTGCACCAGGGAAAATATACTTGTTCATGAACAGACCCCTACACAACAAGCATTAAGACTTGTCGTATCAAGTGATTGAAAGTTTGAGTGCTTACCAGATTAGATCCTCGTACTGCCACGATGGACGAATACCAGCAACTTGGAGGACGAAAATACCCTCGTCGTCAAGCAAGTCGTACATCTGTCTCATGAAAGCACCGTAACGTCTGATCCCAACGTGCTCGGCCATCTCTAAGCTGACGATCTTGGTAAAGTGGCCGGGACCTCCGGGGATTTCGCGGTAATCCATGCACAAAATTCTGGCCTTGTCAGGAGTAACACTATTATTCTTGATCCGTTCGTTCCCAAATTTGGTCTGATTCTTGCCGAGAGTAATACCAGTGACGTCACACCCATAATTTTTCGCAGCGAAAGCAGCCAGCGTGCCCCAGCCACAACCAACGTCGAGCAGACGGTCATTCGGCTGGAGGTTGAGCTTGGAACAGACGAGGGCAAGCTTGTTGTCCTGAAGCTCCTCGAGAGACTCGGTTTTCTCCAAGTCAGTAACGACGCCAGAAGTATAGATCATGCGGGGTCCAAGGAACCTAAATGAATAAATCAACCAAAGGATGACCAAGTATCATGGATGAACGAACCATGCGTAAAAGTCGTCACCTCTGTCATAGTGGTCGCGAACCTGCTCTTCATCCTGGCTCTGGGAGTGAACAATGACCTCAGGCAAAAGATTCATAAAGACATATTTGAAGAGCTCGGGTGTAAAGACCATCTTGGCCCAGTCATGTCGCTGTTCCGTAATGTCGAGCACGTCGCCTGCAGGTGGTGGGTGAGAAACAGATGATGAGATTGAGTGATCGACAGACCATTGAAGTCGATCTTTCCCTCAAAGTACGCGTCATGAAACACCTGCATGGGGATTTTTTCTTTGCCGTGATAGAGTGCTTTGAGCTCAGGGTCCTTGATAGTGATGTACTCCTCGATTTCCTTTGAAGGAAGAATGACCTTTTGGTTCTTGCGCTTCCCGTACATGGACGCAAGAGTCCAGTAGGCGATAGTGATAGGAAGACCGAGGAGAACGACAAGGAAGAGGTAGGTTTTGAGCCCGCCACGATTGACAAAGGGAGTGATACGTTTCAAGATGAAAGGGACCCCGAGGACGAGAGCGGCGAGGTGAAGGTTAGAGAAGTAGCCATTGCCCTCGGCGAGACCGACAAGAGGGGCGTTTTTTATGGCGGGAGTGTTTGTGACGCGCACTGGAGAGAAGGACATGGCGACGCGTGCAGGACGACGTCGAGAAAGAGAAGGAGTGGATGAACGAACAAGTTAAGAACGACGCGACCGAAGACTTTGATTTTTATGCAGACGTGTCAGCGGAGTTTGACCATGTTTGGTTCATTCCCTAATTCGACGGCAAGGTCATACGAGTACAAAGGATCCTGCTCAAGCTCAAGCTCAAGGCCCACCCCGCCCGACACCGCCGACAAACGATGGCCTGTAGTCGCCAGGTGCACCGCCCTCCTTTCTCCGGTAACCTTCTTGGTCGCCGCCACGAGGTGGGCGGGGACCACCTTCGCCAGCGCCAGGGCGAACAGTAGCTGGGCGTGGGGGACGGGCCGCACGCTTGTGCGTAGCAGGTACGATCTCATTGGGAAGGTGCAACCTTGGGACCGTCAAGCAACCGAGGACACACATTACGGCGCAACACCTACCACTCTCGGAGGTAATCCACCCCCTCGGGCGTGAGCACGTAATAATACCATTGCCACGAAAACTGCGTCTTGACGAGACCCTTCGAGGTCAGGCTTTGCATTGCTTTAATGACCTCGAGGTTGGGTACGTCGATGTCTTCGTGTTTGG
Organism: Royoungia palumana; assembly: GCA_038089855.1. Lineage (NCBI taxonomy): Eukaryota > Fungi > Basidiomycota > Agaricomycetes > Boletales > Boletaceae > Royoungia > Royoungia palumana. The sequence goes on from JBBPLQ010000584.1 coordinate 10,873, forward strand.
GCGCATTAAAGTCTTTTTTGGCTACGAGGACCCCCTCTGTCGTTTCCACGAGTCGGAACGTCAGACCATACAACAGATGGAACGGCGGACAACGACGCACCCTTGAAGAGGTTTTCGTAGATGATACGCCTGTTTTTCTTGGAGATAAGCATTGCTCCGGCTACGAAGGGTATGAGATCAGAAACAGACGCATCCACGCATATAGCCGGCCATCCAGCACCCAATGGTGTTTGCATCACATTTGGTTTGTGGAGATGGCATAGACGATACTCACGATGAGATTCGACGGAGAGAAGAACGTTGAAACGGGTCTCGACGTCGTGGAGGACGGTGAACTCGACGCGGAGCCACACGTTGTGATGAGTGGGGGCGGAGTTTAAAACGATGCCATATTAGGCGATACCCCTGTCATGGATCCCCTCTGATTCGATGCAGTTTATTCCGGTGACTGAACTCCCCAGTAAAAGAGACTTGGAAGCGAAGAAGGAGCTCGTACGACTGCTTGTCGAGACGCGAAATCAGCATCAAAGGTGTGGAACAAGAATATTTGACGAGGATCGCCTTCGTGTCCGCGTGAGAACCAGACTTGTCGTCCCACAGCCACCGACCAGCACGTACCAGCTGTACGAGCATGACGAACTACTACTCCCGCTCCCCCCCGCCCCTCCAACACCCTGTTCCAACGCACCCCGCATTCATTCCAGAGCCACCGTCGACACCCGGTCCTGGCCCTGCGTCTCCCCAGGGCTACCAGCGATACCAGCAGCCAGGACCGGCCATGCACCACATCCCAGACTTTGCAGCATGGGGCATGGACGACACGACCACCAAGCTCGGTATGCAGCTCGGCCAGAGCGCAGTCGCTGCTGGACAGGAATACGTCCAAAAGAACGTCCGTCACGTCTCCTTCGATTCCCGACTCCGCGCTGATACTCCCTTCCCAGTTCGGCGGACTCGTTCCCCTCTCCCTCCTCAAACATCACTTTAACGTGTCTAATTCGTACGTCATGAAAAAACTACAGCTGGTCGTGTTCCCTTGGAGGCATCGTCCGTGGTCCCGAAAGATACGCCGTCTCGAGACAGGCCAGACCGAGTGGCAATCTCCACGAGACGACGTTAATTCCCCAGACCTGTACATTCCTCGTACGTCCGCCCTTTTCTCCGTTCCGCACGTCCCGTTCATTTCCGCAGTGATGGCCCTCGTCACCTACATCCTCGTTGCTGCGCTCCAGACGGGGCTTCAGGAACGCTTCCATCCCCAAATTCTTGGCTCATCCGCTTCGCGCGCGCTCGTCGTGGTGCTACTCGACTTCCTTTTCGTCAAAGGCGGATGCTACTTGCTCAACGTTCAGGGTCCGGGTCAGGTCATAGATCTCATCGCGTATGGGGGTTACAAGTTCGTTGGGTACGTCGTTATCCTGAATCCCACGTCCACGTCCTCTCACAGTTCAGCAGAGTTATCTTGACGTTGCTGACGGGTTTGATAAATCCGGGGATGACGATATACTCCATCGTATTTTTGTATGCATTTGCTGCTAACGCATTCTTCTTGGTGAATCCTCCGTTTGCATTCGCCGGCTTCATAAACTAACCCGCGGTTGGCAGCTTCGCTCTCTTCGCTCGGTCGTCCTACCCGACCTGTCCAGCGCCGCAACCCCTGTCACTGTCTCTCACGCTCAACGTAAACGACGCATCACCTTCCTCTTCTTCGAAGCCGTCATACAAGTAGTGTATATGGCCATCTTGGTGAGGGTATAGAAGCCCAGTTTGCTTTCGCAATGCATTAGTTGTTCATTCTGGTCAGCATTGCATTAACGTTGAACGCAACCAGTCCATAACATGGTTGTTCATTTCCGGTGACCGTGAGGTAAGAAGAAGCGTTGAGCATCGATTGCGGAGAGCTCGACTACGGTAAGGGCATCGGGATCGCTGTAGGTGAACGAACGAAAGAGTTACTCCTCTGACCCGAATCCACCCGACCACACTGGCAGCCACACCCAGTGCCGCACGTGTCCGACTGTTGATCCCGCCAACATTTGACGTGCGTGGTATGCAAACATTGACCACAACTCCGTGCAAGACCTTGACACGACAGTCAGAGGATCGGCTGCGAGGGTGCAGGCCTGAAAAAACGCACCTTTGATCGGAAGTCTGCACACCGAACAGCGCGGATTCGTCTGATGGCTACCACACACGGCACACGTCACGACGTCCTCTGAAAATTGTGTATGTCCACACTGTCCACACGCCGGTTGAACGTCTTGTCGACGTCAGCGACACCCAACACATTCTCAAGCCACGCCACGTACCAAATCGTACGTCCAAGCTCTCGTGAGGTGGCGTCCGGACCAACGATGACGTCCTGACCGTGTTCAAGAGCTCGATCCGTTTGTTCATCAACCGCCAGCTGAACAGCATGTCCGCGTATGCCAAGATGTGGCACGTCAATTGCGAGCGCAGTTCCGGGTCGAGGACCGTTCTGACGTGGCAGCGGTCAGCGGAGCTCGAAGCAAACCCACGAAGCACGTCACGCCGCACCTCTTGGTACCCTGCAGTGGTTGGTCGTCGAGGACGACCAGCCTCTTTTCTTGTATCGACAACCTTGTATTATCGACAGGATGCGAGCGCTCCGAACGCCGCCCGTGACTCGCAGACGAGAAAGGCGAGTGTCGGGTGAGCGGCGACGCCATCTGTGTTTCGGACCAGGATTTGGAGATGGGCGATACCGTCGATGTCTGCTCTTTCCGGCGCACGGCGCGCGGCGAATCGGGATTCGGCAAGCGGACTACGGGGTCGCGCTGGGGGATGGACACGGTGATTTTACTGGGTAGCACGTCAAGCGGTGTGGAGATGGATTCCTGGACGCCCGACATGAATTGACGGACGCTTCCAGTGTTGAACAAACTTGACCATGACCCTCGGGAAGAACTAGATAGAGAAAGAGGAGGCCCGACAACATAGGCAGCATTGGTTTCGGACGTGGAGGGAAGCCGTGGCCATGCAGGGGACAGTATAGCCGCTCTGGGGTCCTTGGACCTCGATATGCTGAAGTAGTCGGATTCGCTCTTTGAGACGGTAGAAGAGGGCTCTTTGATGGATGGCGTGCGAGGAGTAACTGGGGCAATTCAAGTCAAGCAAGGACAGGAACAGCTCAATGCACTCACGTTGTTCCGCTGACGAGAGATGGGCGCTAAGTAGCACTACAGCCAACATGGCAAGCATTTGCAAGTCATGAGTCGCAGAAAATTCTCCGTGTCTATACAACCTCATGAATAGCGTCCTCTGAGAGATCCCAGACCTACCGACATTTGATTCACAATCTGGTGGGCGACTACTCCAAAGACGTCTTGTATTAGCACGCGAGCGGGAAACAGGCTCTGCAACGTTCTAAACACTCGCTCGTGCGCGAATTGTCCGTGTTCCCTGGCAACGTCAGCGTTGAATCGACATAAATCCTCCAGTGTAGCCGCTTGGAAGATGTACGCCGCGGCAGCCTTTCGTCTGGCAACTAAAGCATCGGTTGGCTTTCTGACGACGACCGTACTGCGCCGGGTAGGAATCATGGAAATATTGCTACCCTGATCATTGGCGACGGCACTGTCCTTTGGCCCGAAAGCCATTTCCCATTGTGGCCGTTGTTGAGAGAACGTGAGTAGGTTGGTCATGACGCGCAGCGTATGTTCGCCATCCTCGGGTCGTCGCGGGTCCATATCTGGACGTTGATCTACTGCTGCAAGGCCAAGACGCCGGACGGCGTCGGACAGAAGCGCAGGCGATTGGAAGAATCGTGGTGCGCGCGAGGAAGCGACTGGAGAGTTCGAGAACTCGCTACCCCCATTTATTTGGTGAGGGCGAACTATACGAGGCGGCGCTCTGAAGAAACAGATCAATTCTCCTGGGGGAAACGGCTCGTGAGTGCTTAGCAGGCAATGGGGGAACAGAGGTCTTACCGTTCGGACCAAAAACACCCTGCGAAGTCCTCGGCTCTGCTAAATTCTTATTGATCCGTAACAGCGAGACCGTGAAATCCCTAGACTTTCTCGCAGTGGGGTCCTCCTCTTCATCCGAGGATGACTCCGACCTCATGTCCACTGGAATGCCCACTTGTTCGTTTTCATCCCCAAATGACAGAAACCTCAGGCAGGCTTCAAGACACGGTCGCCGACGCTCTCTGATAGTTTTGAGACGTCGAAGCATAAAGGCCCGGTTTTGCATCGAGATCAAAGGACTTCGCTCAAGGTCGATTTCGGGTGTGCCCTCGGGATGGGGAGCCTGGGGGTAACCTTTTGGGAATTTGAAGGAAATGCGGATGAAGACAGACGAGGACTCTCCCCAAGGACCGTGAAGGCCCAGTGTGCAAGTGCGCTTTTTGGCGAGGTCGTGCTAGCGAAAATGAGTCAAGGTGGCAGTATGTAACGAAAGATATACCTTCTCAAGACGAATTTTCGAAGTAGAAAGCTTTGTAAGGACCGACGTGATTCTAGCAATTGTCAGTGTTGGTGCGCATCGATCAGCTAGATAGATCTTACTCGTCAGGTAAGCTCTGGATGACCTCGCCCTCTTTTCCTTCCCTGAGTCGACTCTCGCTTCTCTTTCGTTTTTGTCCGTGGCCCATCGTCGTGGCCCCATCCTTTCCATGGGAGGCCCGCGACCTTGAGCCACTGCTCATTCCGCTATCTCTGCTAGAACTTTCGTCCCTTTTGTCCCCAACACGCACATTGGCCAACCACGCAAGCGGATCCATACCTACATTGGTACCCTTTCCACCACCCGCGTGGCCTCGCGACATCGTCATTGTTGTGCTTGGGATCTGAATAGCTCGTTTTTCCGTTTGTAGTTGGTTCGAAGGTCGGCTTTGGTTTTCGGCTGGGTCGTCTCGAAAACGAGCTTGAAAATTGTTAGGCACAGCTTGAGAATAGCGATGCATTGGGTGGTGGCTCGATGACCCCGAGTCGAGGAACAAAACACCCTTTCCTCTCGCGGCACTCCCATGATGTGGTTGTAGTACGGGGTTTGCTGGTTTTTTGACCCCAGGCATGGGCGCTGGACCCGCACGCACCTCTGCCAATATGCTTCGAGAACCGACTGGAGCGGATAGAGCTGGGACCGACACTGGTTCTTCCGGACTATAACGGAAAGACTGTTGCGATCTTTCAGACTCTGTAAAAAAGGGGGATGCTCTAGAGGGCTCGGGAGTATGTCCTGTTTTCTAGCTTGACACGGTGAGTGCTGTCAAACGCAAGACATCGAATATATGCTCGCCTCCATAATGTCTGAATCCACCGGCCAAAATCTCAGAGTCCGGTCCTTGGACCAAGTGATTAGCTGGTACTCTGCTCCTTCTGCAAGACAGGTGAGACACTCCAATGGGGCGCAGCCACAGACGTACGTTGGCCTCCTCTCCTCCAGACGAACTCCTTCACTACATCGCTATGCCCCTCGAATAACTCCACCGGTGCCAGGTCGTTTCCAGTCGCCCACAATTCAAGCGCTGTTTCGCCTCGCTGAGGTAGACTCAAAATACCTCTTCCAAACGGTAAATCGCGTGCCCTCCATACGGGATAACGGGTCGTGATCATTGTCGTGGGCTGTGATAATGGTCTCCAGCTTTTTGAGAAGAAAGAATCGGTCTGAGGAAAGTCAGATGCTGTGGTGTCATGTACATTCCACGCCTTGATCGTCTTGTCTAGAGAACAGGTGATGATATCATGCTTTCGACTGTGTGCCCAGTCGATCCCGTATATCTTGGCGTTGTGGGCACGGATGCGAGCGGTAGGGAGGGATCCTTTCTGTGGGGTCAACCTTTAAAGGATATCAAAGTGACGGTGGAACCGGAAGACTGACTCGGCGATCCCAGATAAGGACCTCGTCCATGTGCGAAGACGCTAGCACATTGGGATCTTGGCGATTCCACTTGACTTGTGTGCCTCCGGCTGAGTCATGTTAGGGAGAGCGGTGGGTGTACATGTCGAAATCCTTACAGTTGAATGCACAGAGTCCTGAGGAACGTCAGCACGTCACTCGCAAAGGGCCGCTGTTGCTTACCCATGACCGGCTTGCGCGGCTCTCTGAGGTCCCAAGACCACAGCCACGAATCAATGCCGACGCTAGACACTGTATCTGGCTCGAACGTATGCCAGTTGATGTCGGTGATCGCACGGTAATGGGAATGTAAGATATGCTCGATCGAACTCTTTCCGGCTATGGTCAGGTTCCATATAAGACTGATGGCCGTGTGAGCGACGGGCGATGTGGACAGCGTCGACGTACAGCTTTTCTGAAGAGGTGGAGACGATGTATTCTGCTCGAGCAGGATGAGGGTTCCATTGGACGTCTGCTACATCCCAGGTACCGCCTTGGGGGAGAAATCGGGGAATTTCGAGGGGCGCCTCGAGGTCGATGATGAAGAGTCCGCGCCGGCTGGTGGTTCTGCAGTAAGGAAACGCGCCGGACGACGGAGGTCGACTCACGCTGCAAGGACGATGTCGCGGCTTGCCGGGCTGATGCTCATCTAGCGCGCCCGTAAGGCACGGACTACCGACGGCCGGGAGTACTCACGTTGCCCACCGCGTCTCCTACGAGGTCCTTCATGTCGATCTGCAGACTCCTGCGAAAGTTGCCGCCATCGTCCGGAGACGTGGAGGGCTGGGATCGTTGGCTCGCGGAGGGCACGAAATTGAGGGCGGGGACCTCGCGGTACGAGGTGACGGTGCTGTCCTGGCTGTGAAGCGGTGGTGCCCAGGACGGTCTGCGCGCTGAGAGCAGGCTGAAGCTGGACGGCGCTGGGCCCTCCCTGTCGCGTTCTGTGTCGTTCGGGCTGGCGATCCACAGCCGGTTTGACTTGGACGACGAGCGGGACATGCCAAGCCGAGTTGTTTGTCTCTGATGGCGCTTCCGTCTCTCGTCCGGTCGCTCAGAACGATGGCGGACCCTGCCTCGTGCGCGCTCGACGCCTTCCGCACCGCAATCGCACAGCGCATCGCCGACCGTCTGCCCCCGCTCACCGTCGAGCAGGCCTACTCCGGCGTCGACTACGGCAAAAAGGGCGTCGACTTCACCGTCGCCCTCCCCCGCTTCAGACTGCCCGGAAAACCAGACGAGCTCGCAAAGACGGTCCTGCAAGACGTGCGTACCGCGTGCATTGTCCGTGCGACGCTCACCGTGCCGTCCAGTTCCAGCCCGACGACTGCATCGCGTCCATCACCCACGACAAACAGTTTCTCCATTTTCAGCTCAACAACGCGAGTCTGATTCGCCAAGTCCTCGACCAGATACACACCCTCACGCACCACAGTCCCTCCGGAAAACCCTCTTAT
>JBBPLQ010000585.1:0-18178 GCA_038089855.1 Royoungia palumana
TCAGCCTGTCCCACAAACGTTTGAACCATTACTAAGTATAAACCTTATCGAGGCTTTCTATTCGTGGTCACTAAGGCCCCGAGTAATGTCAAGTCCGATTCTACGGAAATCTCGTCTCGTCTGGTGACCAGACATGCCAGTCACCCCATGACAGCCTTTGTTACTTCCACGGCGCTCCAGCCTCAAGTATTCCGCCACATACTCTGTCAATTTGACCAAAGGAGCTGCTCCAAGCAGAGGCTGCTGCAAGTTCAGAACAGACTCCGATCAACTCGAGCTGATTTTTGAGGCGTTAAGGTCGGCGGAGGTCAATTGACTTGTCAAGTTCTCACCCCGTTGTCTTGGCTTGGCGCCCGTAACAACCCCGACTCTAGTCGTTGACAGCCGATGATCAAAGACATGATTTCAAACACTGGCAAGCGATTGCTTGGTGACTGTGAAGCTTCCTGACGGTCCTTTGTGCACGCTAAATTTGATGATCAAGCAGGAAGGAGGCCTGGACCAACTGTTGCATGGAATCAGGACATCAGCCATTGGGACGTTGGTGCATTCCCTTGGGAAGGATATTCATGTTGGTATGCGGATCTATTGTCCTCTGGCAAATTATCTGAACCCCTAATCGCAGAATTGTGCGATACCCGGTGGAATGGCCGACAATATCAGCTGGTCTAGCCAATATGATGGCCATTCCACCGGGTATTCCGAAGAATCATCGGGAATTCATCAGCATCTGACTCAGCACTGTCTTCACCTTGAGTCTAATTGCTGCCACAAGCGCTGCATTCTATTCCTATCCCCCGTTCACCGCTTACAGCGGAGTAAGCGGCCTCCTTCAAAGTCGAGACGTCGTTTGTGATACTGTAGTAGGCGTCCACGCCTCATGACCAGGACTCGGCGGTTGGCAGCTGAGTAAGACAAGATCAAGAATTGGTAAGTTGTTGCGCTGCGGTGGTTTTTGACTACCAAATTACGCCCGTCCGCACCTCGGTAGATGGAGACGACGCCAGGCACAGCTTCTCCGGATTTCTCAAGCCAAGTTGTTCATATATGGTCACGCATATTCGCCCAGCGTATTTAAACTGGCCGGTTTGATCCAATCGATATCCACTCACTATCCACACTCATATCCGTCGATTATCACCTTTACTATGGTTCTCAAGCTCCACGGTGCCTCCATCTCCACTTGTACCCGCTTGATCGCTGTGGTCTGCAAGGAAAAAGAGATCCCTTACGAGCTCGTCCCCGTCGATCTCTCCAAGGGTGAACACAAGGCTCCCGAGTTCCTTCAGTTCCAGCCATTCGGCCAGGTCCCTTACATCGTACGCCGTACTCGATCTGTGTTATGATGAAACTAACCTGGTCGCAAGAATGATGAAGGATTTACCCTCTACGAATCTCGCGCAGTCTCCCGCTACTTGATCAAGAAATACCCCAACCAAGGGACGCCCGGCCTCATTCCCACCGACCTCAAGGAGGAAGCACTGTTCGAGCAGGCCGCATCCATCGAGACCTCCAACTTCAACGCACTTGCTGGTCCTCTTGTCTTCGAAAAGGTGTTCAAGCCGTACGTATATGCAAACATTTAAGCAAGCACCTGATAGGTCTGATCCATGTCCCAGTAAATTCGGTGGAGCTACCGACCAAGCCGTTGCCACTGACTTGGCCACGAAACTCGCGGCCAAACTCGATGTCTATGAGATCATCCTTGGCAAGCAAAAATACTTGGCTGGCAATGTATGTTGCTGATATTCTTTCCGTTTGATGCCGATCGCTCATCTGCGCACAGAACTTGACCCTCGCTGACCTCCAGCACTTGCCTTACGGAACCATGCTCTTCGTTGCCGGACACGGTGACTTGCTCACCACGAGGCCCAACGTGGCCAGGTAAGTGACCCACTTGCTAACCAGGCGATTAGCGCTGATCTGGATTTCGATTCGCAGGTGGTGGAACGACATCTTCAACAGGCCCTCTTGGCAGGCTGTTAAGAACGGTGCTTAAAGTAAAGAGATAGTAACATTGAACAAGGTACTTGTATGGAAGGGCGAACTCTACAGGACTTGTCAAACTGTTCTGTACTTGTATTCGACGTGTTCTCTTTGAGAAAAACAAGAGATTATCGTGCCTGATCTTTGGCGCCATGTACTGCGGGACAGGGTCGAGTTGATGGGGTCTCAATCTGCCATCACGTGGAGGTCCATCTCTAGCTCGGTTTTATAGACGTAAGTCCGAGAGACTCGGGTACGGGGGATCTGCGATTGAGGAGACGAACGCTGTGCTTGATATCTAGATGAGATGGAAGTCCTGCGCGGAGTACGTTGTTTTGGACACTTGACATAGATGCCACGACAAGTTGACGCGGATTGTCGATAAGTCGGCCCTCAAGATGGACGTGGAGCGAAAAGATGCACCGTCGCTGGTGAAACATCCAGAGCATGCGGGCCTCGGACGGCGTAGTGATAGGCATTCATTGACTTGACGCTACGGACCCAACCGGCTCGGCTAGTCTCAGACGATGGAAGAATCAAGGACGCCACATTTGATGCGAATAGCGATTTCTCAGAGAGCACGAAAGTGCAGTGTACTCTCACCGACTTGAACCATTTTTGTGTGGGATGGGCCAAGGACGTGTTCCACAGCTCAAACAGACCCTGTAATCCGCGTGTGAGGGGCTGCGTACGCAAAGCAGCAGTGAGACGAGTCGGTGTGACGCCACACGCTTCCTAAATGTGGAGTCGTGGGTTTCCCAATCGCCTGCCGTGATCCAGCCCACATTGAGTTTGCTTCACGTCCACTGCTACATGAAGCTTGTCTTTGCTTTTTTTCTGCGCTACTAGCACGCTCGGGTACGTCCAGGACGCGTGTTGTCTTCGTTTGTCGATCCCATTGTTTCGCAGTGGTCAACACTACCTTTTGTACATCCTCCAATCCTTCGCGTTCCTTTCTAGCCCCAGATGGTTCCACGTCGCACCCCTCAGTCTTTCAACTCCCTCAGCCCTCAGGATGCCATTTCACCCACATCGCTGCCCTCTTCTCCAGCCAACGTCGTCTTTCCACAGGCTCGCTCGACCTCGCCCTCAGGCATCTCAAACTTCCTTTCAAAACCTTCGAAATGGTTTGGAAGAAAAACATCGGACCCCCGTTCCCTCTCCATCGGATCCGAACCAAGAGCAAGCATCAGTTCAGTCAGGCGCCCCAAGATATCCAGACCCACAGATCCTCGTCCTATTCTCTCCACCTTCCAGTCAGAGCCTCTTGCTATGGATGCTACCAAGTAAGCCTTTTTTTTCTTCCCGTGAGCCACCGGCTAGTCGCGGTCGCGTGCAGAGCCTCGTGTCCAAATGAATTACGTCGCGTTTTCCTCCCGTGATACTGACATCATCGTCTGTAGGCCGGTCGCAGAGCTTACTTTTAAACCGAAGAAGTCGTTCGAATTAACTTCACCATACCCCTCTTCTTCCCATCAACATTCCCCCGATACCGACGGCGGTCTTGGTGACCTTCGCCACATATCCCGCAAAACCTGGTCCAAGTCCGCAGATGACCTCAGAAGCTTCCCTGATCCAACTCATTCCGGTGTCGATATTTCCTTTCAGCACAGGATACAAGAGTATCGTAATAGAAGCAACAGCAGTGCCACTCTGCGTCCCGCCGTTTCCGGTAGTAATGTTTCTCCAGGCCAAGTGATACAGTCTCTTCCATCTGCCGCGGCAAATATATCCAATTCTCCTCCCGATGACTCTTTTGTCGCGAGCGAACCCAATATTTCCATATCTGTCTCCTCTCCCACATCAGATGGCTTCGTTTTGCAAGAAGACTCGCCGCCCACGCCAAATGCTAGGACGCACGCCTTTGCGCCTAGATTACCGACGAAGCTCTCTTCTTCCAAACTGGGCCTCTCCCCAAACGTCCCTAAAAGAAAGGGGTCCGGAGATTCGATGAAACACCTCGACAGCGATAAACTTTCGGGAGCTTCGATGGGTCGCGGGGTCTTCCCTTTCAATCTCGCCGGTCCTTCTCACAAGCACTCGGCTCCCAATCTGGCCGTGCATGGCTCCGCGAATCAACCAGCTTCTTCGCTGCTTTCGCCACCCAGCTTCGACGATGCCCCAGAGCCGGACGAAGTCGTCGTCTCGAAGCGAACTTCTCAGATCACCTACAATTCTGGGTTTATTAATCGTCTGACGGACCCTGCGCCCATGATACAAGCTTACCAGAAACCCTACAACGCGGTCGTTAATTATCCATTAGCAAAGGGCTGGAAACCCTTCAAGGCCGAACTAAAAGGTTCAAAGCTGTATTTCTACAAACCACCGGGCGACAGAAGCGCTGCCATCAAAGAGCTGTTTCCTACGGCCGTCATCCCACCGAGTCTCGAAGATGTAGTCGTCACAGAATCAGAGGTCTCCGAAGAGGTGGCGAGACTGGGGAGGGGCAGAGAAGATGGTGTCGGGTCCATTGGAAGGAAGAAGCGGGCATATTGGGGAAGAAGAACCCATCCAGAACTAGTGCTTAGCGAAGGTCATATCGTGAAGGGAACGTTCGAAGCACTCGTGCACGAAGCTGTGTTTGCAACCACCTTCATTTCTCGTCCTGTGGACGAAAATTCAGAGTTCGCAGAGCGTTCCTCTGATGGAAGGACTCCAGAATGGAAGGACTTTTCCTCTGCGGTCATCCTTTGTCTGCCTTACCTGGTGGAACGGTCAAAATTCGAAAATGAATTCACCCGTCTTTGCTCCAATTTAGTCAGTGGAGCAAGCGAGGATGCCAGAGAAATCGAACGCGCCAGGGTGGTATGGATGGCTCAAGAATATGTCAGATATTACTGTATCCCATCCGACGAGCCTAATTGGCAAGAGTTCACATCCAGCACAATTCCCAATGCTAGCATAATTTCCCTCACCACCAATGGTGGTGTGCCCAAGTCGGTCTCTACTCAGGCGATCTTTACGCCGTCTCCGAATCTGAATTTGGGAAGCCCGCAAATTAACGGTGCAAGCATGGTATCTCCAAATCTCGGGACTTTCTCGCCAAGGCCTCAAGATGGCAAAATGGTTTCTTTGATGGACGCGTTAGGAACTACAAGCATTTCGCAGGCTTCTCCTGGAAAGCCGCTTAATCCTCGACAGCAACGCCCCCAGCTTCCATTTCCAGAGGCAGTGGAACGACCACAGAAGATTTGGGCAATGCTTTCACAAGATGGCTTCTCTCGCGAAGTTCTGTCATTACTCGACATCCAGTTGATCGCCACCAGTCTCCAAACATTCCATCGCAAGACGTTCCAGGAGCTTCCGGGTAATTTGACAGTCGATTATGTCCTTGGAGCAGACTCCCCTTCTGGTACGTCCGAAGACGTCGAAGAGGCGCAGACAGAGTCGGCAATACGCTCGACCACGTTCTTCGGCAGCGATGAACATCCTCACTGGCTTACAAAATTACTTTTGATGCAAATCCTTGGCTCCGATTCGTCCAACACGAACAACTCGCATCTGGACCGATCATCCCGCACCCATTCACGTTCCGAGGTCATCTCCATTTGGGCTAGAGTCGGCGAACTCTGCCGCATCGCCGGAGATGAGTGTTCCTGGAAGGCTATTTCGTCTGCATTGAGTTCTCGTCCCGTGTCGAGGCTGACAAAAGCCTGGAGGCGTGCAGATAGACAGAGCGTTATCGCCGTCGAGTCATGGATATATCCCGAGAATGATGGACGCGTGGCTGCTGCGAGGGAGCCGATGATAACTGCTTGGGGGGGAGACTCGAAAGAGCGGATACGCTATGAGTTGGAACGTGCGCGAAATGAGGTGGACGAACATTGGGCTGTCGAGCCTCTTCTAAAGACCAAGGTCGTATTCGAGGATCTCAGGACGCGCTTTGCACTGTGTTCCAGGATCCCTGTCGATATCGTTTCGCTTTCTCAGGACGTTACCAAGTTGGTGTCGCTTTGGGAGGACTTGTCTGGAGGGAAAAGCGTGCGCAATGCATTCGCTTCGAAATTCCAGCGGTACGTGTCCCGCCACTCGGAAGTGCACGACTCACTAAATTTTTGTCCTAGCGTCGAGCAGTTCATGTCCCTTTCCTTGGCTGCTGAACCTCGGAGGAAAGGACTGTTCGAGCCATTTTTCTGGACTCAGCCCACTGTGGTTCCCCATACGCATTGTCATCCCTTGGTTCCACTTCTTTTCGTGGAACCTATGCCTGCCGTCTCGCTTCTCGACCGGAGCCAAGTATGGAGGGGCCGTCTTGAGAGCGGACCGACAAAAATCAGCGTGGAAGAGCTCCAGCAACTTCGTAATCTTGACAGCTCATTGCGCCCATTTGGAAAAAACGATGCTTCAGCAAGTAAAGAGAAACTGCTCAAGATTGGAGATGTCGATCTACGAGGGACGGCCATCCCTGTATATGACGGAGAACTACTTCTCGTCGCACGTCCCGACAAGGACCCCGGATCCGCTTCGCGACCCGCGTCACGTGCCCCCTCACGTCCCCCCAGTTCGGCGATCGAAACATCGGGCAACGACAAAACGATTACTCGGACACCATCTATTCGGGTGAAACCGAGCTCCTCCCAGGGACTCGAGCGCAAGTCGAGCGTGCAGCGAAGGAACTCTCTACCCGCGATATCACAACGGCCCAGTCCCCCGGTCGTGACGGAGATCTCGACGGAACGACCCATCCGCGTCCTCGTGCAAGCCGGGACCTTGGATAGGCTGGTCAACGTATTGATCCACGGTCTGAAGGGTGTTTCAGTTGCGGTAGCAGACGATAACGGAGAGACGTCGCTGCGGGATGGAAATACCAGGGATCTAATTGTCGATCACTCTGAATTTGCGCGGGTTTGGTGGAACGTGTTCAGGAGCTTTGTGACGCCGATCGTATTTTTCGAGGTGGGTTTCACTTTTTCCTTGGTGCGGCTTTCTCGGCAGCTGACGTGATGTAGCTTTTGCGCAAGCGGTTCGTAGGGAGTCGCCCTTCGACTGCCACTTCTACGAATGCGCCGGTTCATGTCGTCCAGTACCGGTCTGAAATATTTGGCGCTGTTAGAGAGTGGATCACCGCTGGCGGTGGTGCACAAGACTGTCTAGACGATGCCCAGCTCTACGAGTTGGTTAGAGCTTTCTTGGAGACACCATTGGATCGCTCGGTCCCTGACTGTTCGCCGGCGGAAGACGACATTGAGCTCGCTCAAGCTTGGGAAGAGTTGGATGTGACGAGGAAGAACACGTTGTCGACGTTTATGTCCCATACCTTGCGTCCACCATCGCTTTGCACTGCTGTCCTTCGGTCGTCAGCGGTGGTCTCACAAAACCGAAATTTCGGCAACCAAGCACCCGATCTGGATCGGATCACTGCCGAAGATTTGGTGGAGAACTTGGACGCCATGGGATTCGCTGCCTTTAGTAATGTCTCGGAAGAGGTGTGTGTTTTTACCGTTCAGATCGTTTTTTTGCTGACCGTGCCCAAGGATTTGTTTATCACCGCTGATCTGCTTGAAGTACAAAGCGCTGACCGCACGGGTTGGTTTTGTACGAAGGAGACCCACTTGCTGGATGATGTCGAGATCCAGACCATGTACTCTCATCTCACGGAGGTCGAGCCATCGTCGATGATAACCGACTCTCAAGATTCTGTTTACCGTCTTCTTCCGCCGAGCGTTCGGAGCTGTGTACGGGCTTATAATATCCTACGCAAATGGATCGTCTCCAAACTCGTCGGGCCGAAACTTGGCATTCGGAGTCGCCAGACGCGCATGGAGCTGTGTCTGCGAGCGATCGAGATCGCGCGTATGCGCAGCCTCGAGGGGAGCACTACTCCAGCCGAACTTCACGAGCGACCGGTTGTACGTTCGTTCGTTGAGGCAGTTCTCACTGCTGCGACCATCAGTCCCGAGAGTCGGATGCATCAACGATCGTGGCAAAACGTGGCTGCTGTTCGTGGAGCTCAGTGTGACAGTCTCGGCGCTCTGCTGGCGCGACCGATGGTGCCGAACAAGTTGTACGGCGATCCGCTCATCGTCGATATTAGCTGGCTTTTGGAACGCATGCTCGAGATTGTCAGCGTACCGAATACGGTGGCGATATCGTTGGAAGATCCACAATCCATCATTAACCTGGATAAACGCAGGTAAGGATTAATTTTTTTGGATATCAGTATCCTGGCGCTGACGGGTTCTCTCAAGGCACTTGTGCGATATCATTCTCAACACACCAACACTGTTCAGCAAGCATGGTCGTTCCAGGGATGACGTTGATCGACGAGACTTTGAGCGTCTCAACAACATCGAAAAGGAAGTGAACGGGATTCATTTTGATCTTCGTGGTATCAAGGAGGAGGCGCAGCGCGAAGCTCTTCAAGCCCAAATAAGTGGTTGTGCTTCCGCAAAGAAGGTGGTCAGACCTTTCCAGCGCCTCGTCTCGCTCCAGCATGAAAAGAGCAAACGAGACAAGTACCTATACGATCGGTTGAGCAAAGACAAGAAACAAGAGCAGTTACGAATGGAACGTCGGGATGAGTACCTGAACAAGGTGATGCGACCCCGGAAACCGATGACGCAGGCTCAGAAGCAACATCGTCTCAAGAAGAGCTATTCATCCGCGTTCTTCCAGTTGATGCGGCCCATTTCGAGTGCTTTCACGGACCATACTCTGATTGCGAAAAAGTCGCCGGCGGAGCTGGATTTCACTCCTTCCGGAAAACCATCTCTGGTGCTGTCGATCGTTGGTGCTAAAGTGGCCCAATTTATCAACAATGAAAGGTCGTACATGTTCCAACTGGATACAGAAGAGGGAGATCAGTACTTGTTGCAGGCGTTTACAAGACAGGAGATGACGCGGTGGATAGAGACGATCACGGACGTGTCCAAGGTGGCTGCGAAGCGACGTTTGACGTACCTCGGTCATTCTCCCAAGCCTCAGTTGTCGGACCACATCATTGATCCTGTCGGGGTACCGTCGGCGTCTCGGGATCCTACCGCCGGTGGGTATTAGGCAGTGTCTTTCAGCCAAGACGATGTACTGACGGGATGTTTCCTAGTCTTTGGCGTGGAGTTGGAGTTTTTGCTCGAACGCGAAGCAGGCGGGGCAGAAGTTCCCCATGGAACGATTCCTTCTGTGATTGCGAGCTGTTTGGCCGAAGTCGAGGCCCGCGGGTTGAGCGAAGTTGGCATTTGTAAGTCTAGCTTCCTGTAGAAGTCCGTCGTGAGTATTAATCTTGTCCCAGACCGTATTGCGGGAGCGACCACCGAGATCAACGCCCTCCGCGAAGCATTCAACCGGGGTGAGATGCCGATCGCGGAGAGCACGGACGTCTACGCGATTGGCGACCTGATCAAGTCATGGTTCAGGGTTTTGCCTGAACCCGTGTTTCCCTCGTCGGCGTATTATGCCATCATCGAAGCGATCAGTATGTCGTTTATTCCCCGACGTATGTCCGTTCTGATCCCCGTGCCATTTGTGCAGAGGTGGAGAACCTGCATGCGCGGTTATCGAGCATTCGGGGTGTCGTTCATGCGCTTCCGAGGGCCAACTTTGATCTGCTGAAGCGCGTCGCTGAGCATCTGGACAAGTATGTCGTTTTTCCGAGTGTCACAGATACACATCTCATGTTTGCATCAAGAGTTACCGACTTTGAAGAACAGAATCACATGACAGCAGAGGCGCTGGCGATTGTCTTTAGTCCGAACCTGCTGCGGGCACCCCAAAACGACTTTGCGCTCATCCTCTCCAATATGGGACATACGCACAAGCTTGTCAAGGCGCTCATTACTCATGTGCGTGGCTTGAACGAATGATAAGAATGCGATGCTGACTCGAAAATGGCAGTTCCATGTCATATTTGACGAAGATTACGAGGCAGAAAACGATGGAGAAGAGGAAATGGAGGCGCCGATCTTGGAGGAAGAAGAGGAAGAGGATATTCCTCCATCCAGGTCGACGCATACTGGGGACGAAGAGTGATGAAGTATCTTTCATATCTTTCTACATCGGTGGACATTCGTGTTGTGTTAGTTTTTTTTTATTGGCCTTCCTCCTCTTTCCTCAGTCAGTCATTTATCATGGACAATGTACGATTCCCGACCACACGCACTCTTTTTTACCCGTCACTAGACCCCGCTTTCACCCCTCCATTCTTTTTCTCTTTTCATTCCGTTGGTCCTCATCCATTAGTCGGAACTGGCACAAATTTATTATTGTACTGCAGCTTAGCTAAATTTGCCCTCCTGTCTAATCATCTTCATCCCAATTGCCTGCTTGCTGAGGTACTTTTGGTCCGCCAGCAGGTTTGCTCATGATAATGCTGTCCACGCTCAGGACCGAGACCGCGGCTTCCGTCCCAAGCTTTATAGCCCAAGACTTGGCAGCGAGGGAGTCGAGGATTTTGTAGTCAGTGGCTATCAGCGTACCGTCTCGTTCAGCCTGGCACGTTCCCGCGATGAGCGAGGCATATTCGCATGTCAAATAAGACGGTCACCTCGACGTCGACGCCCCAGGCCTCGCCACCCTTTTGCTCGTGCTTTGCCCATAACCGACTGAGCACCTCGTTACCCTCTGCACCACCGAGCGCGTTCTCCGCGAGCGTTCTCGGGACGACTTCGAGGGCGGTCGCATACCGCTTCACGGCATGCTGCGCGAGTCCCTTGAGCCCACTCCCATACGCGTCCACGCGCTTCCCGAGCTCCAGCTCTGTCGCCCCGGCACCAGGCACGAGCCGCGGGTCCTTGAGCAACGACTTGATCACGTTCACGCCATCGTCGACCGCGCGTTCGAGATCGTCCAAATGGTTCGCGGTCGCGCCTCGCAACACGATCGTCGCCGTGCGGGACTTTTCCGTCCGAGGGTCGTACCCCGGCTCGTCCTGTCGGAGCTGCCTGAGGACGGTGACGCGGTCACCGCCGATTTCGGTCGTCTCGAAGACGTCGACGTGGCCGGCTTCTTCGGGGGTGGGTGCGCCGATGCGGGCGAGGGGGGTGGCGCCGACGACGCGGCTGACGCGGCGTAGGTCGAATTTGGAGAGGACTTTGAGGACGGCGATGTTGAATCGGTTGAGATAGTGGAGAGCGAGTTCACCGACGGAGGATCCAGCGATGATGACTTTGATGCCTGCGTCGGCGATCTCTTTGAAGATCTGGTGTGCAAGCGGTGAGTGCGCGTAAAGGCGGAGGAAGGAAGGAAAGGGACCTTTTCCATGTGTTGTTCCTCTCCACGCGTAAAGTTGAGCATCTCGTCCGCGCTTTTTATGAGGACGGTGCCTTTTGTTTCGGTTTGAGCGATGTCGAGTGCCGAGGTGAAGACGGCGACTTTGGCTTTGGTGACTTTTTTGACGATACCCTCGGGTTCGCGGCCAAAGACCATTCCTTGGACGACGCGGCTACCGGCAAGGTTTCCACCCATGATTTTGACGACGCGGACGTTGTCCACGTTGAAATATTTCGGGTTATTTGGCATGACTGCGAGTGCCGCTTCTGCGACGAGTGCAGACAGGGTGTCTTCGAATCCATATTGTTTCGATGCAATGGCAGGCTTGAGCGCCTCGGAAAGCGAGGATTGCGTGAATGGGGAGGGAAGGTCATACGTGGACAGGCCTTATGGTCAGTCAGTCGCGCGCGATCGCGCGATATTGGGAACAGCGACATGACGCACTCTCGAGTTCGGCAAGGGCTTTCGTACACGCAAGTTCGTAACCTTTGATGATTTCGCTCGGATGTAGACCCATGATGAGGAGGTGTTCAGATTTTTTGAGTAGTTCGCCCGCAAAGATGATCACGGTGTTGGTTGCGTCCCCCATCTACAGGGGTGCATGGTCAGGATGCAGGCGTGGTGTAGAACATGGACGAGACAGACCTCAGCTTCCTGGGCTTGCGATGCCATCACGAGCAGTTTTCCGGCAGGATGTACGACTTCGACTTCCTTGATGATGGTCGCCGCATCGGACGTGACGAACAATCGCCCCAAGTGATTGATCAAGAGTTTATTACGACCTTTATCGCGATTTTCAGAGAAACGAGCGAGGGCGATGCACGTCGTCCGACGTACCGTTTGGTCCAAAGCTCGTCCGTACGAGATCTGATAGTTCCGAGACGGCCTGGATGTTGCGCAGAACAGCGTCCTCGAGCCCTTCTAGATGCTAGCGTGACGATCGGTAGGATCAATGCGGGCATGGTTGGACTGTCGTACCTTGTACCCCTCCTTGAACAGCTGGATGTTGTTAGCCTTTGGGACTTTGAGCGACATGGTCGACGTTGACGAAGCTGCGACTTGTCATCGCCACCAATTGCACGACCCTAGTCACGACCATGGTCCTCAAAATCCTGGGAGCGGTGGCCAACACCTTGTTATCCTCGTCATATTATGTGCATGTCTTCGTGTCCATCCTTGCGATCGTCGTCGTTCACGCCTTTGCACAAGGACGTACAACCAACCGCGAGCGCGACATGCATGCGCGTGTAGTCCTCGTCACAGTGCGTTCCCATCTGCTGTATCTCTTGGGATCGCTCACGCCAGCTTCAGGGCGCTTTCACTCCTCTTGGGCTGACGCTAGTTCAGAATCTGGCTCAACGAGGCGCACACGTCGTCGCTCTGTCTCCCAAACCGATTGACCATCCAGAGGTGGAGATTCTCATCGAACTCCTGCGGTCGACAACCAAGAACGAGCACGTTTACGCAGAAGAATGCGACCTGTCCTCGTCAGCTTCCGTCCGCTCTTTTTGCACCGGGTTCATTTCAGGGAAGGATACCCGGTTGGATGCAATCGTCTTTGCGCACGAATACCAGCCGATAGGTTCATTCCTTGCTTCTGACGACCCTGCAGAACTGGCAAGGCAGCGACAAGCATCCTCTTTAGCCACGTTCTTGATCATCACACTCCTACTTCCCGTCCTCTTGGTCGCGCCCGTGGAACGTGACATTCGTATCATCAATGTAGTCAACCCTTTTTACGCAGCTGCGTCTATAGCGTATTCATTAACCGAGGTACCTCCACCCACTGCGCCACTATTCCAGCTGGAAGGCCGAAGGTCTTTGGAAACAGTTATCTTCATGCGTCACCTACAGCGTGTGCTGGATGCCCTTCCGTCTGGCGGTCAAGTACCCAAAACAGACGAGACAACTATTCGCGTAGTAAGCGACAGGGTTCAAAAGTCGAATATCGTCACCGTCACCGTTTGTCCCGGGATCAGTCGCGCGGATACCGTTGCTACTCTTCTCAAGGCGAGCGGCACCCAAGCGCGACGGTCCATCCTCGGGACAGTCATGTAAGCTCTCTCAGTCCATTCATTCATCAGCATTGACGACCCACTTCAGCTACTTGGTTGCGCAGCCACTGTTGAGAGTATTGACCAAATCGCAAACGGCAACGGTCCAGTCGATATTGCACGTGCTCTTCCTTCCGACGCCATTCAAGAGCTCGCAGACTCCCGCCACTATGATCCCCACAGAGAATACCCCCGAGGAGGTCCTGAAGGCCGGCGCTTTGTACCGGGAGTGTGCTGTAGTCCATGTACGAATACCCACGCCTGATGGTATACCTCCCGGACGCGAGGATCAGAAGGACGGGACCATGCCGGACGATAGAGAATTGGGAGGCGTGCACCTTGGGCAGTCCGTCTGGGAGACTTTCGAAGTCGCGCTGAAAGAATGGGAAAAGACCGTTGCATCAGAGAAGGAAGCTGCTGGCAGCGATATACCATCTGTGGATACCCCTTCTACATGGTGTGACTCTTTCTCGGGGATTCGCGCATGTACTCACCAGTGTCGACAGATTGGATACCTGCAACTGTTATGATCTTGGTGACCTAACTAGACCTCTCGCTCTGCCACTGAGTAACACTGTCACCACATAAATTATTCGATCAACAAAAAACAAACTATGGGTAAATATAATAAAGCGATACCATAGATCAAAGCGTCGTTCTCTACGTGTGGAAAGCTGCGAATACCCTGGTAAGAATCATGCTTCGTCCCGCTCCAGCAGGTCAGCTACCGATTCAAGTGCGACCTTGGGCTTCAGGAGTGTCGTGCTCTTGTAGTCGGTCACGTCTCCCTGCACCACCTTCTCTGACCTTTGCAGGCCTAGTGCGGTCGTGCACAAAATGGTGCTCTCGTCAGAGCCTTGCTCAAGTGACTCGAAGTTGTCCATGACAGTCTTGTCGAGCTTCTCGCCTGACGCGACATTTATGGGCCACAAATCGGCCGACGTGACCTCTTCACCCATCGCCTTGTTCAACCTCGTAGCCATTTTGACCACGTTAGAGATGCGTTCACCGAACTTTTGTGTGAAAGTGCGATAGGTGTCCTCATAGCTCGACGTGCATCCTGCGGCAACGAGGATGATGACAAGCGTGTCGGAAATGTGAGACACCATCGTCCCGTGGAGATCGGCTTCCTGCAGGGCCACCTTTTGTGCGTGGGCACGTGTCAAGGCACGCCAGCGACCACCCACTGCCTGGGTTTCTGCGGTGTCGTCGTCAGTGTATGTCAGGCGTCGACGGGATGGGATTCACCTGTTTCACGAATGTCGTTGTAGATCTCTGCAAGCGGCTGCTCGGCTTGGAGGCCGTCGAAGTCCCACGTCATCATGATCCAGCGTGAAAACTCGACGGTCGCGCCCTGAAGTGCGACTTGCACGAGGAGCGGGTCCTCGCTGTGCAATATGGAGCTGAGCAGGTTGGTCAGGGTGGGGCCCATGAGCTCCGTTATCCGGGTGCAGGCCTCCTTCATCTCTTCTGGGTGCGCTGGTGGGCGCGTAAAGTCAAAGGAGTCAGAGATGAAGGCGGAGGTCTGGAGAATCTCGACGTTGAGCGCGTTGACGAGGGAGATGACTTCAGCGCCAGAGAGGGAGTCGGCCTTGGTGAGATAGACCTGGGCTGCTTTGAGTTCGCGGGTGCGTGCCTCGAGGAGCGTGGAGAGCTCGTCGTGTTTTGTCTGTGAGTGTTGGAGCTCGTTCCGGACGTTCCTGAGCTCGAGGTCCTTGGTCTCGAACTGGCGTCTAAGACCGGCGAGCTCGCCGTTCAGACGCTGATTCTGTGTGAGGGCGTTGGCTTTGTCGTCCTGCTCGCGACGGAGCGCCTGCTGCGCCGTCGCCTTGTCCTCCTTCTCCCGCTTGAGAGACAGCGAGAGCGCGGCGGCCTCGTCGACGGCCTTCTGGTGCGACGCCTTGAGCTGGGCGAGCTCCTCCTTTAGCCGCCGGTTTTCGTCGGCTGACCCGTCCAGCGACTCCTCGAGCTTTCTTATCCGCTCCTCCTGTGCTCTCTCCCTCTCCTCCCTCTCTCTCGACCGAAAGTTCCGGAAAAAGTCGCGCAGGAAGCGCTGGAGCGTGTGGGGTGACATGAAGCGCCAAACGACCCAGGGCAGACCTGCGAACGCGATTGGAAAGACCCAGTATTTCGATGGTGTAAATGCAACAAGCGACAGGTTCATAGCGAATCCTGAGTCGGTTCAGGTTCGCGATGAAGTGGTAGAAGCGATCGTCGGGCATTTGAAGCGCTTGGGGTATTTGGTGCGGCCATGTGGCGGGCGTGCTATTGAGGCGTGTGTCCGTTGCGCCTCGTGCCCGACCTCGGAACCATCGCCCTGGTCAGGAGGCCGCACCTTCCCCCTGGGAAACGGACACCTCGTTGCGTTGGCGTTGTCGGCGAGGATTCACCTCGCGTAATTCATTTTCGTTGGTGTGCTCACTTCAGTCACCATGCTGCTTGATAGCGCGTCCTCTGCCGTCTGTTCGCGTTTGCAACGCGTTGGTCCCAGATAAAAAGCCGCTGTGGGACCTGGCCCACCTTTCGTCTGCCTCGGGCGCACGCGTACGTCTCATAGCGACGCCAGCAAGCAAGATCATTACGTTACACATTTAGCCGTCTCCCTTTGCTCATTTTATCCGATTCTTCGGATGATGCTCTCCCGAAAACCTTACCAGGGTCGTTTACGCGGGCTTGTGGTTGCCTTTGATGTAGGGACAACTTACAGCGGTGTGTCCTACGCTATTTTGGACCCAGGCGAAGTTCCAAAGATACAAGGCGTGACGAGGTGCGTCTTCCCGAGTCCTCGTGCTACACCGCATTTCGACTCGAGGCTGACGGAGGTGAACCCTTTCAGATATCCGGCCCAGGAGCATGTGGGCGGCGATTGCAAAATACCGTCTATCGTGTACTACGATCAGCATGGCACTCCTCGTGCCTTTGGTGCGGAGGCGCTGCAAGATCACATCACTGAACAAGCCGAGGACGAGCAATGGGTCAAGCTCGAGTGGTGCGTGTTTGATACTGACCGCTTGATCTGATGCGGAACATTGATACCTTGCATAGGTGGAAGTTACACCTCCGTGCAAGGCATCTCGCGGCGTCTCATATCGCAGACGACGACCTGCCTCCGATTCCGTTTGGAAAGTCGGCTGTGGACGTCTTGGCGGATTTCATGCGTTACTTGTTCTATTGCACGCAAAAGTACATCGAAGACTCGCATGGCGCCAACTTGTGGAAGTCGATCGAGAACCAGATCGAGTACGTGCTCACCCACCCGAACGGGTGGGAAGGACCACAGCAGAAACAGATTCGGCGTGCTGCTACATTGGCGGGTCTCGTTTCCAGCTCGCCCGAAGGGCAGGAGAAGGTTCATTTGTTGACCGAAGGCGAAGCAGGCTTGCACTTTTGCGTATCGAACATTGTCGCGTCGGAGGCACTGTCAAAGATGCCCATCATCCCAGATCACACCGGTCAAGAAGAAGAGCAACCACGTCAGCGAGGCGTCGTCATTATCGATGCGGGAGGAGGGACGGTTGATTTAAGCGCGTACTCGATGAGATTGTCCCCAGCGTCGTTCGAAGAGATTGCGCCCTCTGAATGTAAGCACGCGGACACTACTACGGTCGTTTCTAACGTTGCAATCACTAGGTCGCTTACAAGGTTCCGTGATGGTTACACGGAGGGCCGCTGGTTTTCTAAAAAGTACGTTCGAAATCGGTCTTGGTGTGATCGCGCTCGTGACCCTCATAGGGAGACTGGAGGGTTCAAGATATGGTAACCCAGAGATATTGAGACAGATGACGGAGATTTTTGACAAGACGACCAAACTCCGTCTCCGAAACGCCGAGGATCCTCAATACATCAAGTTTGGTACCGTCCGCGATAAAGATCCCCAATACGACATACGATCGGGCCAGCTCCGGCTCTCTGGGTAAGTTTAATCTCCCCGATCAAAGTTCGAAACATGGATGTCGTTCCAGAAAGATTGTCGCAGACCTTTTCGAACCGTCCATCAGGGAGATCGCTGATGCCTTCAAAAAGCAACAACAGGCATCGTCAATTCCTATAACGGTAAGATCAAGGACATTCTCGGTTTACCATGCTCGTCGTTTGACGTCTTTGAAGTCTGTCTTTCTTGTAGGGGGCTTTGCTGCCAGCGAGTGGTTATTCACCTGTCTCCGAAGACATTTCGAAGCCATGAACGTCAACCTCTGCCGGCCCGATAGTCATGTGTATGTTCCCTGAGTCAATGCAACCATATGACGGTGACTAACCTCGATATCAGGAACAAGGCCGTGGCGGATGGTGCAATATCTTATCATCTCGACCACCTTGTCACTTCGAGGGTCGCAAGGCTCACCTATGGTACTGAATGCAGCGTGCCGTACAACCCGTCCGACATGGACCATCGCGCGAGACAAAAGAACATATATCGTGGGCCATCTGGACAGCTAGCCCTGCCGAACGCCTTTGCTTCTATCCTGACCAAGGTGAGCTCATGGCAATGGCGTGGTACTGACCCTGGCAATGACCCGGGATCCCCAGGGCACACGTGTTGGCGAGGAGCAAGAATTCCAAGAGACTTTTGCGATTCGTCGGTCGACTCAAGTGGCGTGCAACTCTTTGGAAGTCACGATTACGTCCTACAGAGGACCCTCGGATCAGCCAATATGGGTAGATAACGAACGAGGTACGTCACATCGCGGTTTTATTCAGGTTTGCCTAGTCGGCATGTCGTTAGAGCATTTCTCGACGCTGTGTACTGTGCGCGCGGACACGACCAAGCTGGCCAAGTCGCTCCCGCAGAGACGATCCGCCGAAGGATCGTTGTACTATGTGTTGGAAATCAAGGTGATACTATTGTTCGGACTGACGGAGCTCACCGCACAAGTGAGCTGGATGGAAAATGTGAGTGTTTCTACGTATCATCGGAGTCCCTGGCTCACGTCTCC
>JBBPLQ010000586.1:0-18178 GCA_038089855.1 Royoungia palumana
GGTAAGAGGATTATTATCTTTACTGTCAAAGTCCTTACTGTGCCAAAGAGACTATGTAGACTTTTTTCCTAGAGTAATCAGTATTGGAGGGAATAAACATTCTTCTTTTTGGCTTTAGCCATAGCCCACACAAATATTGCTTATATGTACCATCAATGTGCTCTTCAGACCAGGTACTTCTTGGATGGTGCAAGCTAATGTTATTGAAGCAGTGAGCAATTTTATTGAAGGGTGTGCCAGAACTCCTTTGAAGTTGCCTCAGAATCTTGCCATACATACTAAGTCTTAGTCAAAAGCCACTGACAGGAGAATCCACAACACACATGTGATGACTAGTAAATGGTCAAGCCTGGGGACAAAGTAGTAAAATGAACACATTTGGATGCCATGTTGGAGATTTGCAGGTGCCATTGCAATAGGTGAATATTAAGATAAAATTATAATCCATTATCATGAGCATTATAATGTGGGTCTGGTTGCAATGACCCTTATTATAATAATATAATATATTATTATATTATTATATTATTTATTATTTATTATTATTTATTATCATCTTATTACAATTGCTATTGTAATGACAACTCTATTGTTAAAACTAACTGTAAGTAAGCAATGTCATTAAGGCTTTGTAAGGGATTATAAACAAGTTAAATAGAAATAACAAATCTCTGACACAACTCAATCATCAGGATATGTGAATATGTCTGTTTGTATACTGGTGATGTGGGGTAGTAAGGCAAGGGTGCAGGTAAGACTGGGACAGTAGTGATCAGCAATGGAAGCTACAAGAAGATGTACCTTCTGTGATAGAGACAGGATGGCCTTGAAGTGATGGGAACTCAATGTGGCCAGAGAATCGGGAGTGGAGGGGACCAGACATGAGAACGAAATCTTGATAGAAGAAGGTAAGCCTTATGTGCCGAGGTTTCGCTCATCGAGGACTCAAAAAATAGTCAGGAAAAGCCATGGTGAAGTTGAGATTCGCGTGAACTCATACCACACTACCTTGTAAAACCGGAGCCTTTTCTTGCATGTATTCGGAATCTCCTAATCAACATCTCAATGAGCGATCATTTCCGTGACGGTGTGGGCGAATTGTGCACATATTTTATCGAACTTTGGACGGAATAAGTTTTCCTCCGTACCATTCCCATTCGTACAGAGCAACATTCATGCCGATGTGAGTGAAGTGCACGAGTGCAAAACAATGAAATCTGGTCGCCCTACTTGACATCTACCGTCACAGTGCTGTTTATCAACTCAATCATCGGTGTCTCCTCGCGAATCCGTACCATGATCAAGCTATCCGTCGCAACACGTCTAAACTGCACGCGCGTCGCTTGTACCAATAATAATGCACCAAACGGTTGCCTGAGGCGCGCGACGAGACGTAGCGCCAGCGTCGTGTCGTCGAGCCCCGTTACGCCACGACGGTGCGAAAAATCCTGATCGAGGAGAGTAGAGATCCAAGGATGCATGAGAAAGAGATCTCCCACCACCCCCAAAAGATCGTCTCTGGTCTTGATCTCCACCTCCCCGAGCGAAGACGTCGTCGCACGATACACGCGTGTGTTGGTCTCCTGATGTGATTCGATGAGTTTTGCAACGGAGAAAAGAAGACCCGAGAATCGGAGGCGAGTGGACACAAGGGACGGTGAAGGGAGTCCATTTAACCGGCGATAGAACTCTATGGCACGGGAAATATCCGAGTGTGATAAGGACGTGCGCAGCGTGGTGACCATGTCGCTCATATCATCCAGCGTTTTAATGGATTGTGGAACTTGTGGTGGAACAAGTCGGCTGTAAACTGTGAGGTCCGATGGTAGACAGCTGTTATATTCTCCAGCAGATCCGGTCCAGGCAAGGATCGTGACATCGCCCGAACCAGTTAGGATGTGTTCCAGAAGACGACCCACAGCACGATTTCCCTCGCCGTATATGATCGGAATGGCAGCGTTGAAGATACCAAGTAGCGAATACGCTGCGTCTTCCACAAGTGTGGTTTGACGCTCAGAAGCTAGAAAAAGTTTCTCGCGCACCCTATCCAGACCAGGACAAAGTGCCGCCAACTCCCGTGCAGAAACGTGCGATACATGTTCCATTTCCGTGACGATGGCGGACGACTCCTTGTGATTGAACATCTTCAGTCCGAGGTAAGGCTTCCAGTCATCCGTATAGAACTGTATGCTCTCGGCGGCCACGTATTCTTGGAATGTCCAAGCTCGCGTATTCCAAGTGCTCCCCTGGAGGTCACCGGCTTTCTGCAATTGTGACCAGACACCGCGAAGGTAGACGAGTGTGAGAGCGGCGCCACGGTACCACGTGAACATAGAAACCAAGGACTCTTGTAACACTACGTTGTCCTTTTTATCGATGCAGCAGGTGTCAGACCAAGCCCACTGAAACCCGAGAGCACGCCCAACTTTGCAAAACGTCTTCAATTTGGTGTTCGCGGAGGATGGCTCGAGCTCGTAGACCGAGATATTCTGAACCATCTGAAAGAGGGGTTCGCCATGTTCCCATCTGTGGGACAGCATCACGTATCGGTAGTAGTTTTTCACCTCCCTGCAGATACAGCCATGGTCAAGCGACAGACGGGTGATCATTGAGGACCGCAGCTGATCGAAGATCCGGAGCTTCTCGAAAGCAGCTGCTTGCTGAGTTTTGTTATAGAGGCGACCAGTAGCAGTGTCGATGAGGACACGAGGCATGTGGCGGATGGTTCGTTCGACCACCTGTCGAATTGCCGACGTGATGTCCAGGTATTGAGAGTGCAGTGCTGTTGCCATCATCAAATGAGCATAAAGTGATCGAGCAACATCGCAGATTGGCTCACTACGAATGTGTTCATCCGGAGACTCTTCTAGTTTTGAAAGCATTGTATGAAAAGAGTCCACTGCCTCGGTATATCGTCTTCCTGCATGTAACGCGGCATGCCTCCGCTCGTGGCCTTGATGAGATGATGGATCGAGTTTGACGACCTGTATATTCCATCATCCTATTACTGGGACCGGAAGAAAGAAGCACAAAGTGTACTTCGTCCGCATCAGTAAGTGCATCCTCCCAGTAACCCATTAGAACCAATGCTCTACTCCGCTTGACAAGCGCGTTGATATGGTCGACGCGATCAAGCGACAATACAATCGAAAAGTGTTGAACAGCTTCGTCATACTTCTGGGAATCCATTGCAGTGTCGCCAAGCTTCTCTAGCGTGTCTTTGCACCGTCGTTGGAAATCTGCATCATGGGTCAAACCATGTTTGGCTGTGAATTAAGATTACGACCTACTGAGTTCCCACTGTACACGTTCATCGCTATCATCTCCATCCCCTGCTGATTCTGCTCGCATCTGCCGGAGACAGTCGATTGCCTCCGTGATGCGACCATCATCTTCCAGGACTTCACAAATTCCTCGGTATACATCTAACACGGGAAGCCTGAACTATACCGGAGTACTTTCAGTATGTGGGCTAGAATGCCGTATAGTGCTTACTGCGGTGGTATCGACCAGGGCTTTGTTCGTCGAGCCGTAGAGAATTTTAATGAGACTAGGTTTCTGTCGAGAAGCGTCGAGCTCCACGCGCAGTTGCTTGACGATATTCTCAAGCTCTGTGATCTTCTCGTCTGCTGGACACAGACGTCAGAAACCACTGGTAGAAAGAACGTATCGTAAACATACCTGAGCGCTGGGCGTGACCATCTTTTCCTTCCGTCTCATTAGTGGATGATCTCGAAGCTTCAAGTTCACTGGACTGTGCCTCATAGCGGGCCTGCAACTGAACGAGCTGATCCCGAAGTTCCTGCACAGTTTTCCCGAAGTCCGTATGCTCGTCTGAATGCAAAGCGTGTCAGAAATGGAAGGGGATGCTTGGGAGACATACTTGATTGTTCTTCTGGAATTTCCTCGACGCCAACCTCAGGCTGTTTCATCCGTGTGCGTGTTGTTTCCTGTTGAGGCGTGCTGTTCGCTCTTGAGTCACTTGAATTGTCAAAGTAGACAGATGGAACGATATCACGGAAGCTCCAAAGGGTGATCGCGTTCTCTGAACTGGTTGCGAGGGCATAACCTGCTGACTCGGAAATAACGAGAGAGCGGATGGGTTCAGACTGTTTGATGGTGGGGCCGATTCGCTCATTTGTCGCAGTGTCCCAGAAGGAGAGTGTCATATTTGTGGCAGCTGCGATGAATCGGCCGTTGCACGCACGAGCGATGCAACAGCCAGGCCTGGGGTTGTTGTCAATAAGCCATTTCCCGGTGGTTGTGCGAGCCGCCAGATCGAGTGAGTAGAGGTAGCCATCATCACTTAGTGCAAAGAGACGTTGGCTGTCTGGACCCCAAGCTAGACACTGTTGCTTTGAATTCGGGCTGACTTTGAACGGAAATTCGACGAGAAGACGACCATCCCCATCATAAGTCCGAACCGGGCCGACAGTCCAGGGACTGCAGGTAGCAGTTGCAACATATTGTCCGTCTGGTGAAAACTTTGCTGCAGAGACCCAAGTGTTGTGTGCCAGCTCGTGCAGACGTTTTCCAGTCGTCCGCGACCATATACACGCCATCCAGTTCGCCGAACCTGAAACAACTTTCGACGCGTCCGTCGAAATGTCGACCGCGTTCACCGCTCGGCTATGCCCCTGAAATTCTCGCACCTTTTGATGACTCTCTGCTTCCCACACCGTCACTTGCCCACCGCTCGTCCCGGTCACGATCCATCGGCCGTCTTGTGACACCACGATGTCGTTTATCATACCCCCCGCATCCATTGGTGTCCCGGTCTCCTTTCCATTTGATGTTTGCCAACTGCGGATCTTTCCCTCCCTTCCGCCTCCCAGGATATCGCGACCATCAGCAAGGAACGCGATCGAGAAAATATCCTCTCCCCCCTCTATCCTGACCCGTTTTACAAGCGTTTCCTGCAGTCGAATAGTCAGCATTGCACGCCCGAATCTCACCATGCCTTGATCATCTTCGTTACCTTTTCCCCTCGCTCGGCATTCCTAGGCGCACGAGTACTCGAATCTTGCCAAAAGTCTCGTCAATATTGTCCGTTCCATCCCACTCACCACTCACCATTGTTTGCTCGTGAACGTAATTTGGAAAACATTACTTCAGGGTAAGGGTGCAAAAGCAACGGGATATGTGGCTGTTCCTACCATCAACTCTTTGCCTAGCATAAATACACGTGTTTCTATATGATACCGCCTCGTGCCCTCCGAGCTCGTGAGTCCGTATCCTACCTTTACCAAATTTGTTGACCTTTTCTCTGACGTCCCACGGTAGGCACATAGTGCATCTAACGTCAATTTTATTGTGCATTCCAAATCGCGAATGTGGTGCTTCGACTCGGATCATCCACGAAGCTTACCATCATGCATCCCGAAATACGTTTGCGGGATCGTAGGTATCGTATGAATACCCGAGTCTTTCGCGCCCTATCCATATGTCTTCAGACCCCCTTCACCTGAGAGAGCAAGACTCGGGGGGCTTGTTATTGGACCATGGTGATAATATTCTCCAATCCGTCGTCCAGTGTACGAGCATACGTATGTAGATCTTGTCTGTCGATTGCCGTGCCGGGGTGTATTTGCAACTGGCAGGTGATTTTCTGCGCTGGTCAATTACATTGTAAATGATAGAAGATACAATCTAGTTGAAAGTGGGTAGCTGCTTCGAACACTCGAGGAATCCTTCCACACTCATCGTTGTCCGTCTGATAAACACACCAGTCAGGGACAGCTACGAAGATACAAACTCGACCACATACATGCTTTAGTCTCATACTTTCCTATTTGTATATGATGCGTACACCATGCAGACGATCAGTGCAGGAAGAGTCAGGGTCAGGATAACAACGCACCGAGACCAACGATCACGTTCTGCGGTTCCTGAGCCTTCCCAGCCAAGTAATTCTCGAGGATGCTTCGAGTGCCTGCGGCATAACGCGCCTGGGCATCCAGGGTCGTACCAGAGTAATGCGGTACCATGCCATTCCCACCCCCAAGTGGGTTCTTCATCGTCCGCCATGGGTGGTCTTTGGGTGCTGGTTGCACGTTCCACACGTCACCAGCGTAACCTAAGTGTGGAGACAGAATTTGTGTGAGCGAAGTGCGGCGAGGAAGTATCTACAAAGGACAAACCCCGAAGGCGACCAGACTGGAGAGCTGCACCAACGGCATCCTTATCACAGATGGCACCGCGTGCAGTGTTGACCAACCATGAACCCTACGATGGCATGTCAAACAAACGCATTTGAGGCGGACTGAATTACTACGTACGTGCTTGAAATGGCTGAGAAGCTCGGCATTGACAAGGCCCTTGGTACCTTCGTGAAGAGGACAGTTGACAGTCACGACGTCACACTGAGAGACAAATTCCCCGAGATCACCAACACGGCGGGCGCCAACAGCTTGAGCGGTGGCTGCATGGGGTGAATAAAGTGTACTACATGACTGAGCTTCGTCTTACCATCTGGGAGAGAAGAATAGTCGTAATAGAGAAGCTCCTTGGGGTCAAAAGGTTTCAAACGTTGCAGGACGCGATAACCAATGCGCCCAGCACCGATGGTACCAATCACTTTGTTCTCAAGGTCGAAGGCATTGCGAGCTATTTCAGACACCTGCCAGTCACCACGTTCGATCATCTTATTGAACCAATCAGTCATGAAGCAAGAAAAGTGCTGTCACAACATTACCTCGTGGGCAGGGACAAAATTCCTGACGAGGAGTAGAATGGACATAACGACATGCTCAGCCACAGAGGAGACATTGGATCCAGAGACCTCGAGGACTTGGATGTTCTTTTTGACGGCAGTGTTCAGGTCGATGTGGTCAGAACCGACACCGGCGGTGATACAAATCTTGAGGTTCTGAGCCTGGAACGGGTCAGACGGTGAATACTGACAGTGTAATTCGAAGGAATTCACCCTCTCCATCAAGTCACCAGTTAGGTAGCCGGGGTGGAAAGGGGTGGTAATGAGGACCTCAGCATCCTTGATATGCTTCTGGAACTCGCTGTTTGGACCTTCCTTATCATCCGTGACCTAGAAAGAGATCGGTTCACCGCAAAGGGCGATCCGCAAAGGAAACGTACAACGTATTCGTGGCCTAGGGACTGGAGCCAAGGACGGAGACCGAGCTAAGTCCAGGATGTGGGCGGGCACGTCGACAAGAGGCAAAAACGGCGACAAACCTGGTTCTCTATAGTTCCAAGAAGACGAGGCTCGGCGGCGGCGGCTTTCCCACCACGATAAAGTACGGACAGAATCTTCATAGTTGAGGCGAGATGCTAGAAGAGCAGGATGGAATGGGGAACTCACAGGACAAGAAAGGGCGCTGTTTTATACGCGTTCAAGGCGGCTCAGCAGGACGAGGGACTGCACGGAACTTGAACAAGTGAGAGCGTGACATAGAGATTGATCTGTTTTTAGCGTCCACATCAGTTGATGAGCTTGGTCCATGCTTTCTACACTCCGTGTCTTCCCGGTCGTCCTTTTCGGGATGTTTCCCCGGTTCTCTCCGAAACGTGAACGAGGCTCTAGCTGTCGTGGCAGCTCATTTCTCCCCTCGTTCTTGGCACCAGCACTCGTAAAAATCCAGTAGTCGAGCACATTGTTGTACATACCAACAGACTCGACACAATCGAAGACATGCAACTTGAGGAATGTTAAGCAACGCGATACAAGACGGAATGTGTACGCGCAAGTAGATTGAATGATAGTAATCGAATGTAAGGTAAAGTAGTAACTGTCAGGCGAAAACGAATCAGAATAAATGAGGATAAAACCGTAAACTCCGAGTCGACATTGTGCGTCCGACAATGCGTCACATTGTCTTTGTCTCCTCTGTCCGAGATCCGGTTTCATCCGTATCCAGGACATTGATCATCCTCCCTTCCTTCATAGCTTTCATCCGTTCTCGAACCACAGTCGTCATCTTGTACGTCCTGATCAGTCCCTGAGTGTGAGTCGGTCTCCACCCGTCCGGTAGACGTTCTTGTTCTACCCATAAGCGCAAGACGTCCAAGTCGAGCCCTTCCGTCGGCGCGTTTTCTCCGCCCAATATGCCGATCGCAATGGCCATCTCTCCACGTGCGATCTCCGCATGCGTGGTATCTAACGGCCGTGACTCTGCTTCGCGCTTCACGCGGATGTTGGCGACGTCCTCGAGTGTAATCCGACCGGGACGATAACGCCCACTTTGTTTGCACACGACCTCGACTAGGGGCTCGCTGACCTTGATAGGTGCGTACTCGTCGTCGTCGTCGTGCGCGTCGAGGTGGAAAAGAGAAGCGTCGTGCTCGACAAGGTTGTGTCGTGCAAGATCGCCGAGCGACATGTTACGGTATTGTGAAAGGAACAAGTACCCGCCAAACGCGAGAATGTAGGCAAGCACGGTGGATAGTTTATATCCCTCTTTGAGGGCCCGCGCGATATCGAGGACGCCAATCTTTTTGCCATTCCGTGGTCTAGATGATGTGAACGCGATGAGCGAATGCAACCAAGGACCGCAAAGAACTCACAGAAAGCCGTGATTTGCTAGGGTGTTGAGAGCGGGACAAGGTGACCTGAGGTCACCGGGTTGTGGGGGGCAGTAGGCGTGCGTGTTCCCTGTTACAGGGCACACACCATGAGTGTGTGGATGATGATCGTGAGTGGGCACGGGAGAGGCTAAGGTAGGAGAGACCGGAGATGATTCAGACATGAGGTTCTCTGAGTGCGACCTGTAGCAGGGGAGTAATATGGGTGCTTGATATGGGGTCGAGCCAGAGCTTATATATACGAAAGGAGGACTTCCGGATGAACAGATTCAGATCTAAGCAATCTGAGCAACTGGTCAGTTAATTTGTAAGCCAAAAAGAGCGAGCATACCGCCAACTATCTGAATCATATCTGCAGTAGCTGCGTTGATGGGTTGACATGGATACCCGGTGAAGCTGTGGTCAGCATGCGCGGTGCACAGTGCCCGAGCGGAGG
Organism: Royoungia palumana; assembly: GCA_038089855.1. Taxonomy (NCBI): domain Eukaryota; kingdom Fungi; phylum Basidiomycota; class Agaricomycetes; order Boletales; family Boletaceae; genus Royoungia; species Royoungia palumana. The sequence continues at coordinate 8,975 of JBBPLQ010000586.1, forward strand.
AGCCCTAGTACAGAGAATGCAATTGTTAGCTGGCCTGGACAAGATGGCAGCGAGGCACAGCAGAGAGAACAGCAGGTCACGGCGGGGAGTCGGCGTACCTTTTCCCACTCTTCTCGGCACCTGAGAAAAGGACCCGCAATCCCAAATCCAGGATCGTGTCGTCGCTGAGAATGCACATTCACACGACACGTCCAGGGCTTGTTCTATCCGAAAACCTCTCATGCAATCGACCGCAGTTTCGACGGCGCCGACTGTTTCCCCGTCCCTCGATCGTATTCACACTTATGAACCCACGTTCGAGTTAGAGTATGATTCACCAAGTTCGAGTCAGCTTCTGATAGCGATCAAATTGCGGGATATTGATCAAGCCCATCACGGAGGCATTGCACCTGGCTGGGTATAAGAGAGTCAGATAGCCTAACATGCTATGTCGTCGATGACAAATCTGCATAGGTTCTCCGTTGCAATTGCAAATCTTGTGGCGAAGCGAGACGTCAGTCTGCCTGAAATTCATAGATTTCTTGATGGCTCGCGTGGGTAGAAATGCTAGAGGAGTGGTGGTCGTGAGACGTTAACTTGGACCCTAAGTACTTGATCTGTTGAAGTCGCCAGCGTGTGTCTGCCTGCATCTTTGTGTTCGTCTCATGTGCTGCTCATCCTTGCAAAGGGATCCAGAATCGACCAGATGGACGAAAGTCACACTCAAAAGGAACGAACCCACGCAATCCACAGTGACACGGGGATAGTCATCCCCCGACCGTGACTGATGGCAGCAGCGAGAACACTGATGGTTCATCTCGATTCCCATTCCGTGCGGCTGTCACTATTCCCCGTTGTTGCTCGTACGCGGTATTTGTTCCTTTGGACCTCTCCGTTCATTGTGAGTATTCTCGCAGTCCCTCAAACGGCCAGACGCGTCCATTCATGCACCGGTGCTCGGCTAATTTCTGTAAGCTTAGGTAGGCTGTTGTCGTACACCTTGATATGGGCATCATGTGGTGGCATACTATGCGAGCTATGTGATGGTCTGGCCAGGTCGTGCATGTGCAATTTATCATTTGACCCAGACCATCCTGACAAGCGGGGCTCGACCAGGGACAGGTCGTCTGTTCCAGGCTCGTCCGTGAACACAATTCACATCTCGTACTTTCTCAGTAATCGGCGCGCCGCGAGCGCCGTTCCCCAGGGGTTTCGTGAGGAATGGCCCTGGTGCCTTTGCTTGCCAGCTTGCGACGAAAAAATATACTTACAGGCGTCCATGGCTTAAGCAAGGCTCAAGATTCTGAGTCGTACACGACGAATAGTAGTGCATGTAAACACAGCATGTAAACATCGCGCCAGCAAATCCGAGTATATGCTAAAGATCAGTGAATGCTGTGACCGGTCAATTATTTATCTCAAATGTTCACATTCTTATTCGCGTCATTCACATGCTAATATATCGTGATAATGCGTGACGTTTCGGAGATCGCCTCACCGATTTCGGGTTTTTCTATATCGACTTCGGCCCAAATCTGGGCCAGCGGTCCCCACTCGAGAACCATGTAGTATCATGGCCGAGTTATCAGTGGGTCTCTCCGTTGACGACGTAAGTGAGGAATAAGACTCTCGAGACATATGGTGAACGTACGCGTTGCTGGCCATGCAAAGCTGCTATCATGGTCCTCGCTCTTCCGTCGGACTCGGCGATTCGCGACCTTCTGTTCTTGGTGACCGGAGCTGCAAGTTGCAGACACTGCTTCTGCTTCTGAGGTACGAACGCAGTCAACGTTCTGCCAGAAATGATCCTGCTACGACAAACGTCAGTCTTGCGTGTCCTCACGCTGTGATTGTCACAAAATTTTCAACCCGGCATTCTGTGTGGACCGGCGTCTCACCTGGTTCCCTCTGCGAATCTTGAACGCCGGTAGTGCTTCGAGTCACTGTGACCTTCAAAGGCAGGACGGAACTCAACTTGCCTCCGGCGTAGCTCCATGTAACCTCCGCGGGACATTTGGCGTATTATTCATCCATTGGTTCACAGCTCACTGAAGGTTAGAGTCATTCCTGACTGTCTTCGCATGCTTGTAGGTAATCTTTCTTGTCTTGATAAGTGATCAGGTGGCATATCTCAAGGTTCGGTCGAATAATTTTTTCCTCAGTCACGGCAGTGCTTGAAATATCCATCCATGGCCTGTCGACCACCTGGCGCTGCCCAAGGACGGTGAAAAAAATCTTGCCGCGCGTCACGAAGGAGGTCAAACGCCGAAAGAAATGTATATTCCACATTTGCACTCTACCCGAGCTGTCTGCGGGGCGACGACAGGGCCGGACTGACTGGCTGCAGCTAGGTTGTAGCGCTCAAGTGCAGTTCGAACAGCAGCAGGGCGCTGCAGGAATGCCGTCTTGTTACTGACACTTGTACCCTGTAAAACGTAAACAACTGTTAGAAGGGGAGGAAAGGAAAGGAAAGGATATGACCGGCGTCTTCTCGGTTCATCTTCGAAAGCTCAAAAAGGCGACTCATGACGCGGGATTGTCGAGAGTCCAGTGTACATTAATCTCGAGTCTTATCCCCAGCTCCTGTAAAAGCTTCAATTATTCTCGTACTTCTCTGTAATGTGACGACGTCCGTCGTTCACATGCACATCTAGTCTCTCCGGATCGGACCTTGTGGTGGTGTATGACTCAAAGGGGAAATTTGCATATGAAACTTGTATGTATGTTCCAAAGCTGCAATTTCCCGCCAGGAACGTCCGATTCGCGATGGATGATAGCGAAAACAACCTGACCAAGGTTCACCAGGCATCGCCATCGAGTATGAAGGTGACGCAAAAATACGGTGTTCATTTTGTTGTTTGCTAGGAATCTTGGTGTTTCAAGTCCTTTCTTGAAGGATCCCGCAGCTGCCAGTCCGATTGCTCAAATTACAGCTCAATCTGCGTCAATTCCATACAACATATACATCGGCTACAAAACGAGTCATTATAGTACAAATAAGACGAATGCGAATCATGACCATGGTTCTGCTTGTCAATTCGTTAGACGAGATGCAAGCTTGACAGATATCAATAAGAGTACCACTTGATAAGACGACACATACTACCAACGGTTTAGTCCTCGCGGACACTGATAGTACCCTTGCCCAAGGCGCCATCGGGGATACTGAAACCCTTGGCAGTGATGTCAAAACCTGACTGCACAGATCTCATCTCGATCTTGTTGCTGCCCATGAAGGGGCAGTCCCAGTAGACTTCCGCAATCTTTTCTTTGTTTTCGTCTACGATCTCAAAAGATCCCTCAGTACTAGTAGGGGACAATTCTCGACCACAGAGACTGAATTCATACTGGTCCTTGGCGGTGACTGTAGCCCCTTGGGTACTCTTAGTCTCATTGAATGGGTTGTCTAGGGAAATCTTCGTCAGTGAAGAAAAGTGGAATGTAGTGCAGATACTTGCAGATGTCATAAAACTTCCCGTATAAAATTCAAAAATTCGCCAATTGATGCTTTTCGAAAGCCTGTTCCTGACAGTTGGTTGGAACCATTGATTTTCTCCCGTGACTCGGGGGTCTGAAGACATGAGGCTTAAACGACATGGGTGCTTCTGCCTTTGTTATGGACCTCCTTATATACCATTTTGCAGACCCGAAGAGCTATATTTCCTGTTGAAGAATTTAGTAAAGGTGCCAGCGGACATTGGTTTTCTTGGGACTCGATTTCTTTCTTCCGTTAGTATTCCAAGTGGGTGAAAAGCGGGAACACCGTGTGCTTCTGCTCCATTGACTCGGCGTATCAGTGGCATGTGGATAGGGTCTGATCTCCACACAGGTTTTACAGCTGGCTGCAATATTCTAGGTTAGACTTTCAGACCTTCGACTAAGCTATGCGAGTGGATTAGAAGTGGAATAAATAAAACAAAGTTCGTAATGCTCGAGAACTTACCTGGCCCCTTGTAAAATTACGAGGTCCCTCTGCGTTGACCCTTTCGTCGCCCACCTGCTGTCTGACCTGAAGTGCGAGCTCACCAATATGGTTTTTGTCACGTACAAAGTTGAGACTGCCCACTTGTAGTCAGAGCGAACTAAGAAAACAAGTCAATATAAAAGGTCTGGTGGAGTCTGTGGACCATGTGATGCAAGCGGACCATCCCGAGGTGGAGCATCTTACTCGGATACTTAGACGCGCGCCTCCTCACGTTCTCACATAGTCCGATATGCCTCTAGGTTTGTACGTTATACTGGCACGCCTCTAAGGTTGCCGACATACGATAAGCTACATTTTCAACACCATCGAATCATAACAACATGTTCTCCGAGTCGCCTCGACTAACTTGAATGACGAAAATGACATGGATATATAGATTAAAATATTATACAGAATTATCGACTTCACGTTTGATACCTCGTAGTATTTCAAATTCTGCCATCGGCATTGCAGAACGGGGCCATATTACCAACTTCCAATGCTCTCCCGAGACTCCCCGTCATACATTCTTGCGATGACTTCATGCGGTCTAGATTCAGTGATGCGGACATTCACGAATTGCTCTGTTCCCCAATATCGTTTCACCCTTTCATCCGAAGTCACTTTTGCATAGTGAGCAAAGACGTGAGGGTACTCAGCGCGTTCAGCGACTCCGACGGCACCGGCATCACTGGCAATGCCGAAGATGACACCAGCCAGAACCAGGTCGGCAAGGCTCAGAGTATCCAAGGCGACGTAACCGCAAGGGCGAGCTGCAAGATGTGACTCTAGATGGTTAAGCGCGCGAGTAATCCGGTCGGTGTTTCCATTCACGTCCTTTGTGATCACACGGTGGTCAGACAAACACATCCACGACGGGCATCGGGTGATGCAGGAACCTACCTCAAGATTGAACGGCGCAAGGTACTCATAGATCATCCCCATGATGTTCCCCATCGGAATTCCGATCTCTTGTTCGGCGAAATGGACCCATTGATCGACAATAGCCGCTTCCTTTGCATTGGAGCCCAGCAGATTGACAGTCCCGATACTGCTCACTTGAGCAGGATAGATGAGGACGCGATGACTGTCGACCGAACAAAATCCAATGCACTCACAATAACGGGCGATCGCAGCACCTTCGGACAGCTTAAATCCGTCTGTGCCCTCGAAAGTGGGAATCTTCCCATACGGAAACTCGGCTGTAAAGTCCGTAGGTTTGTCGTAGAACGACCATTCAGGTTGTGCGAGCTCGAACCCATTGATGGCTGCGACGCTAAGGATCTGACGTATGAACCTGAGTTAGCGTCGTATGAAGGCATACAAAACGAATCTCGACGTACGACTTTGGATTGGCGCTGACCAGGACGGCCCCAGAGTGTACCGATAGGTGCCATTTCCACAACGCGAGTAGAAAAGGTAAGCGGTGCCTTGAATGAAGGATAGATAGTCACGACAGCGCGCTGCCCAGACTCTTCTTATATCCATGTACCATCCATGATGGCCAGATTTAGGTTGTGGCGGCCACAGGGCCGTGTTCCCCATGTGAAAAAGGGGTCAGCGGACAACGGGAATCCACGATCTAGGCGGACGCCCTTGAGTGTCACACTGCATCACGTCAAAGTGGCTTGATAAGGTGACCAGCTTATCGAGACCGACTCTGAGGAAATGACCCTGTTTCACGCTGCTGAGCTGAGAAGTCTTTGGATTCTCAAGATCCCATAGCCTGCCGAGCGCGCTGTCGGTGCCTCCTGTCGCATCGCAGCCGTCCAGCGGTAGAAAACAGGTTCAATACAACAATACCTTCAAGGTGCAGGCATGACTGCAGGGCTGTTCGAAGCCAAACAAACTCGATGTGTCTGATTCCACTCGGGGATGATGTTCCTTCAGGGACCCTTGTCAGAGACAAAAACCAACCACCATCATTGCAGAACTCGACCCAAACTGTCCACTAATGGAGCGCTGCAAGAACTCATTGAAATAAATTTACTTCTCCAACCTTGATGTTCGCACGCGGTCTAATCGTTCGACTAGACGTCGGACGAAAGGTCTCAGCGAACGGAAAGATGAAGTTGCATATCTAACCTTTCGGATTGTACGTTGTTTTTTCTCAACAACGCCTTTTTCCGTTTAATGGAGGTTCTCGTCGGCTTGTGTGGGCTTAAAAGTATAAGTAAGGTATGGATGTCAGAGAGAAACGACCGCCACTTGTAGTCCCATCTTCTGATGTACTTTCGAAGAGCCTAACCACGACGTTGGTTCTAGGCATGGATTTTATCTTTTCATCGATATGCTCTATCTGGTTGCACGATGCCGTGCACAATCTGGTCTAGGAGATAGAGCAGATCATAATTGGCCAAATGGGGTGTAAGAACTTAGGTAGGAATTGCCCATTCCGACATCAAGTCAATTCTCCTGTATAAGCTTTGCGGCACATTTCCCAGTGGGTAGAACCCGTGAAGAGCGATCGAGAACCCATAGAACCTGCATTAGGAGTGGTGACAAGATAACCCACCAAGCTACACCGTGTCACCAACATTGTCAGTTCTGTTAGACGGCTTGCGACTCACGACATTGGTGAGCAAATCTAGGACACTGTCAGCGTCCTTAATAGCCATTTAGATCCAACTGACATTCGTTAGGAATCCCGTTATAACTTGAACATGCAGACATCATAATAGCGCGTCCATGCACGGTTCGTGTGCGCTTCCACTGACTTGGGCAAGATTCCTGCAACTCTCAATTCGCCCGTGTCCCCTGAATAGATTTGTCGACTTACAATCCTCCCTGCAGGCTAATGAACGCCGTAAAATCGCAGCCACGCGAGCAATTGCCGCACTTTAACGTTGAGGCGGCGCCAGAACTCCATACCGGCAACGTATGCACGGGTCATCCGACTTGTTCTGACAGCTTATTATCAGTGGACGCACGACCACTCTTCAAGTTGGCTTTACAGGAAAGTATCTTTACCGTGGTTCTATTGGACCACAAAGGTCAAGCACAAGTGAAAGTGGTCGAGAACAACAGTGCCCTTCTGCTCCCGTTGCGACCATACCGACGGCTTCTTGCAAGAGTGGAGCGTCGAACGACGGGTCAAAGTGACCTGTATGAGACGACCACGTTGCTCCGTGGTTCGTAAACCCGTGAAGACCCTGCAGTTTATGAGAATTCATTGAAGCACTGGGGTCTCACCTTCAGACTGAGATGAGGGTGGTGTTCTCTATCGAACGACACCAATGGGTACGTTGCATGAGGTCAGCTGGTCAACTAGCTTTCCCAGCAGTCAACTATATATAGAACGGTAGCCCGTCGGGCTGCCACGAAGCGATGGTCGAGACAGTTCGAACGAACGAACGCGAACGCAATGGCTTCGTGTGAAAGAGTGTGAGCCGAGTCTCCATCCAATCACGAATCGTCAGTCGACGGCTTCGAGGCACGAGGTGCCGGCGACGGGTTTTCGGGCTCCGACGTCGGGCGCATACAAAAGCATCTGCGATGATCTACGCAGATGCTTTTGCATCTTGCTCCGCTCCCCTGACGTCGGCTGGGGTTCGCGGTCTTCTTTTCTCGCTTAGATAGTCTCTCTTCCTTTGCCCTTGCTGCCCTCATGGCCCCTGCTCGCCGTTCCGCTCGCAGCCGCTCTGCCCTCCCGCCTGCCTCATCAGCGTCGGTTGGGGATCCGGCGGATCCCATCGTGGATGACGGTTCCCTCTCTCCAATTCCTCCTGATGACATTGAACCGTCCTCTCCCATTTCACCCCCTCCTGACGATCCGGTTGGGGTTGGCAACCCTGTAGTTCCTGTCGCGTCCTCGCCGGGTCGGGTCGGTCTGGAGGAAGCGGCAGCCCTCCTGGAAAACATTCCCGGTGTCACTTTGGTACCGCCCTCCAAGGAGGGTGGCCCGTCCCTTGCCCGGGCACTCCTTACCCCACCAACTCTCAAGTCCTCTCGCCCCCGCCCCAGTGGGTCCCCCGGAACTCATTCAGCACCCCCAAAGAAGAAACGGGACAAAGGTAAACTTCGGGCCATGGACCCGTCGTCCCCTGGGGATGGGACTGGGGAGGCCGAGGTGATCCCTTCCATTCGGATCCCGGCCCGCCGCCCCCCACTAGCAGTTGTTTTGGGGTGCCTCGCAGCACAGCCACCCCCCATTCCGGGTCCTGCGGCATCAGACCTGTACAAATCGACCATCTTCTCGGTCGCAGCACAAGGGGCAGACCTCAGAGCTCCGGGAGTCATTCCCCACCTTCGCAAGGTTCTTGCAGAGGTTGCTCCAGGTGTGGACTTCTCCGACTTGTTGGTAGCTCCGTCCACTCCCCCTCCTCTAGGTGAGCATTCTCTCCTTATGACGCTTTCCCTGTCGCTGCCCCTCTCGGGGGTCTCACCGCCACCTTACTGGCTTATCTTACCTTACCTTACTGGCTTACCCTACCTTACCGGCTTACCCACCTTACCTTACCTTCTTACCTTACCTTACCTTACCTGCTTACCTTACCTTTTACCTGCTTACCTTACCTATACTCGCTCACCTTACTTTTACCATCACCTGTTCACCTTACCTTTGATTCCCTTACCTTACTATATTCCTTTTACCTTTACTGCTCTCTTTCCTGCCCTGCTGCTCTGTTCCTCTTAAACACCTTGTGTCTTCGCTGTCTGATACCATCAATGCCACCCTTTTAGACCTCCCAGACCTGAATTGGCGGGCCCTTTTACCAGCCTTCTCTCTTTCCTCGTCAGCCTCGGTTCCCTGCATGTTACCAACAAACCCAGTGATCCTGGATGGTTGTGATATGCCCATCCCAGCCAAGGTCATTTCAGCCTTGAAAGCTAATTGGCTCGTACACATCCCCTTAACGGCCCTTACCAATTGAGCAATTGCATCTGCCTCCTTCACCTCCCGCAAAGACTCTGGGCAAGCCATTTTTGTGAAAGAGGGTCAAATTTCCCTGTCATCCTCCAAGCTTTCGGCAAAGGATGAAGGTTCCATCATGGCTCAGGAATAAAGAACTTGATAGTTCTCTTTCTCTACGCAAGTACGTAGGATACTTCTTCTCTTGGAGAAGTATGCGCAGGTATGATCAAGTAGAGACTTACTTGAGGAGACTTTGAGAATTGCAAGAGTGATTGAGCAGAGTAGAGAATAGATTTCTAACTGGGAGAGCGAGTATGAAGGAGCTCTCCCTTATATACTATACAGGAATGTATGTATGTATTTGGACTGGTCCGTGCTCAGTCCTATCTTTCTACCTAAGAAGGAA
>JBBPLQ010000587.1:0-18160 GCA_038089855.1 Royoungia palumana
ACGATTTTGTCGTGTTCCTCTTGGTTGTCCGTGGATGTGAATATCATGAGGTCATCGATGTAGACAACCACTACTCCATCCATATCGGCGAAGATCTCGTTCATCATACATTGGAAGGTGGCGGGAGAATTGCATAATCCAAAGTACATGACCAAGGGTTCGAAGGAGCCTCTGAAACAAACGAAGGCTGCCTTCCATTCGTCACCTTCTTTGATGCGAACGTTATTGTAACCCCATCTAAGGTCCATTTTCGTGAAGAGTTTGGCATGTTTTAATTTATCGACGAGTTGGGAAATGAGTGGAAGGGGGTAATTATTTTTTACCGTGTGTTCGTTCACGTAACGGTAATCCTGTACCATCCGTTTTCGTCCATCCTTTTTTGGGACGAAGAACACGGGAGAAGTCTGTTCCGATTTAGAAGGTCGGATGTAGCCTTTCGCCATTTGGTCATCTATGAAATCCGAAACTTCTTTTTGCTCATCTGGAGATAAGGAGATGATTCTACCCTTCTTTGGTTTGAATGTCTCCTTGAGTTCGATTCTGTGATCCCATGGTTTCCTAAGCGGCATTCTTTCCGATTTCTTCTTTGAGAATACGTCCAGGTATTCGTGGTACTGTTTTGGAACGAGTTCTTCTACGGGTTTTTCTGTTTTTGGTTTCTCTTCGGCTTTTGCCGCTTTTACTTCGTAGTGGAAATAGATATCTTCGACTTCTTCACATGTGACTTTTCTCAGGAACGTGGAAGTATTGCACTGGAGCGGGCAACGTGTTAAGTTTACTTTTCTGGTACTCCAATCGATGTCCGGGTTATGTTTCTTCAACCACGTGTACCCTAGAACGAGGTCATGAGTTCCCAGGTTCGTAATTTCTGCTCTAACGACCTCTTTATGTCCTTCAAAGTCTAGCGTGATGTCGGCATAGTGTGTGATTTCCCCCGAGGAGTTAGGAGTTCCATCGGCGTTATAGACTTTTGCCGGGAATGGAAGGGGGTGTGTTTTTAATTTGTTTTTCTTGACATATGTGTCGTTTATGAACGTGATGTTTGCGCCACTGTCTAGCAGGGCCGATGCTTCTTTTTCCTTTTCTGATTTTTCGCCTGTCAGCTTTAGCTTCAGGGTGATTTCCCTGTCAAGGTTAGCTGATCGCATAAATTTTTCTGGGTATTCCGTCGGAGAATTAAGCACTGGAGTTTCGTCCCAGCCGCGCTCATTGTGAGACGCTCCTGACGGCGTATTGTCCGAAAGCATAGGAGTGGAAGATGAAAAAGGGGAATACTCGGGGCACTCATACAAAGATGTATCGTAATCGTCTAGGCATGATTCTATGTAAGGGAGCAAAGAAAGACTGACCTTTGTGAGACTGACCGTCCCTTTTAGTCAGCTCACTTAGGCTTTTCCCGCTTCTTTCAAGAAGTGTTCCTTCATTTGTTCATATGATAACCCCTTCAGTTTGTCGAAAGGGTTTGGGTTTGGTGGAGGAGTGTTTCCCTCTTTTTTAGTTTCGCGGGCTTTTAATTTCTGCTTGCCCTTGCAGTCTTTGTGGTGTTTGCCGCCGTACCATTTGCATGACGGGCACTGTACTTTTGTCTCCGGGCACTCTTTTACCCAGTGACCTGATTGGTTGCAGTTTAAACACTTGCCGGTGCCTGGTTTCTTTGTAGTTTGGGCGGCCGTGTGGTACCACCCGTCGTTGTCCTTGGAGATGGCGTCGATGTCCATCGCGTTTGGGTCCCTCCTTGCCGTGGCGTTCCTCAAGAAGCTCAACGATTCTTTTGCGTTTCCCACCCTCCTTATCTCATTAAGGTAGGCGATCACTGTGTTTCTTCGCTTCCCTTCTTGGAAGATCTGCGAGATGATCTGTGGGGAGGTGTTTACTTCTAGGAGGCGCACCCCATGCGACGTGTCTACTCCTGATTTCTTGTAGAGAGATTCCCATTTTACGAGAAACTCGTCTGTTTTCATATTTCCTTGTTTGAGCCGTTCTAGCTGTGCGACGGCCCAGTCTTTTTGTATCGTTGGTCGGAACATTGTCTCGACCTGATCCTTAATGTGATCCCAATCGTATCCGACGGGATCTGCGATTACTTGTTCCATTCGCGTCTGTGCGAAGTGGCCTCCTTTGTCCCCTTTTATCCTAGAGAGGACTGCTAGCGACGCATCCCAGGTCGTGGTGCTGATGTTGTTTATTTTGATCCATGCCAGCATTTTGGACCACCATTCTTCAAAGTGGGGAATGGACCCTTTGTATTCTCCTGGGTCGGCTAGTATTTCAAATTTTCTAGTTCCGGACGCTACTGGCGCCGGTTGTGTTGCCTTCATAATTTGCAACTCTCTTAACAGATCCTGTATCTGTTGGTTTTGGGCGGCGATTGTCGTGTCCCTTCCTTGTATAGCGTCCTTTATTTCTGTCAACCCTGCTGTGAGGTGACCGACGTTGTTGTTCCAAGATCCTCCATTCTGGATGTTCTCGAGGAACGTGGCGAGTCCTGAGAATTCTGCCATTGGTGTGGGAAGAGGAGAGCGATTTATTTGGTAAGGGTAGTGGGTACTCTAGATGGTTTCTTCAACACGTTCTTTGGTCTCAGGGATCTGGTCTGATGATCCTGAATCTGATCGTATCCTTCGAATCTAACCCTCTTTCTACTCCTCGTGTATTGTCTCCAATCGGCTTGTCTTCTCAGATGTGTGTCGTCGAAGTCTGCGGGGGTTGTGTTTGGATCCCACGATTCGCTTCTTTCCCTCTTTGGAATGCGAAGTGGTACTACTATAGGACTTGGAGATCTCTTTATCTCCGGTTCTGGTTCTTCGCTTGACGAAAGCGGTGTGAGCGGGCTTAATGGGATTTCCGTGGGTTCCTCTTTTACTACTACTCTGGTCGATGAGAGAGACCTGCCCTCTGTACCAGGTGACCCTTCTTGCTGGAATAACGCCGAGTGGTCGACGAGTCCTTCTGAAGTTATGCGAAGGGGAATTCTTTCTAACGATTGGTGCGCTAATACGCCTCTCAGGACTTCTTCTTCTGAGGCGCGAGAGAAGTGAGCCCAGGGTAGAAAGTTGTCGTAGATAAGAAAAGATAAGGTTGCTGCGTCAAGTGGTTCCTCTGTCGGATATCTCCGATCCCTAATGCTATCTCTCAGACGCTGTACCTCCTCAGTGCTAGCACGGGGCAGCTGTGGGGCTACTTCCTCCCAAAAGTGGGTGTGAGCATTTGATGAGGATTCGTGGTTCACTGGTACGCGCGAAGTTCAAACCTTCCGGACCTTGTGACCAACTCGAGACAACGCACTTGCGGGTGCTTCAGTGGCGGCGTTGAATATCGTTCCTGCTTCTAAGTCTGCGGCTTCAACGGTAGAGGTAGAAGATGTAGTAAAGTTCTTATGAAACAACTCTCAAAAGACAAGAGCTGAAGAGCGAAAGATAGAGAGGTGTGGAGTTCTCGAGTCAATTGAAGAGGAAAGACCAGAAGAACTTTACTGAAGTTCTCTGGTGTTGTCATTGGGTTTATATACTAGTACATATGTTTGTGTCTATTTGTAATGTTCCATAGGATTCTATCTAATGGTAACATATGATTGGTGGAAAAGAAATCGTACGATGCACAGCATCGGTAAGCATATGATGTCATGGATAAGAGAACTTATTGCTATGGGTTGAGATATATATAAAGCTGTCCTTGGCTATGCAAGTGTGGCAGCCAATAGGGTTATGTTCCGAGCATAGGTTTTGCATGAGGTAAGATAAGATCACGTGACCAGTCATGTGATATGGGAAGTTGGGTCGAAGACATAAGTGTCTTGAGCGAAGTGTTGCTCAAGGTTGAAAACATAGGAGTTAATTGACGTGTTTGTAACAATAGGACTGCCATAATACGGAACGGTCCTCCCAGGCAAAACACCTGGAGACCCCAACAACAACAACCACCGCAACCTCAAAGCAGTGGTCCGTCCCGCAGTAACAACCGCAGAGGACGAGGAAAAACTTATAGAGGATGAGGAGGGAACAACGCAAGCGAATATTACAAACGAAGGAAACAAAAGAAAACAGCAAATGCCGTTGCCAATACCGCAATAGGGTCTTTACCCTTATCCACGAGAATCGAAGAAGTCGAGCCGCAACCCGACAACTTCGAAGAACCTTCGTATATGGAGATGGACACCGGACAAGATTTCGACTCTACTGTTGCAGAACCAGGACCAGGATGGGGAGACAACGACATGCAGTCGTTCTCATATCCCACCATTTCACCTCAGTACTTTCGAGGGCACAGCCTCTGAAACACCAGTATCAGGGACTGCAGAAACCACTACTGGTCGCAACAAGAAGAAGAAAAAGGAGAAAGGTAAAACATTTGTACTTGGAGGATTACCTATGGGACAAATGCTTCCTGGCACATCTGCCAAAGAACTATTAGAAGGTTTACCACCTTCACCGCGGATGAGATACTCCACGAGTAAAGCATTAGCATCAGATCCTAATGATCCAATCCCCATATATACCGCGTTTGGAGCAATTTTCTCCGGACCACCTCGTATAGATGAACGAGAGATCCCTTTGTCCTCCAACTATAATAAACGTATTTTTGGCTGTTATACCGTTGGAAACACTGAGGGAAAACCACATCATTGGATGATGGATAGCGGTTGTACCGATCACATTTCCCCTTATATATCCAACTTTATTCATCTAGGACAAGAACAACAATCTGCCACCGTTGCTTCCAGATCAACAATATCTATGTATGGTCCAGGGAAAGTGATCTTATCACCGAACAACCTACTGCAGACGATCTTAGAAGATGTCTGGTATGCCCCTCACACCTCCTACTGACTCTTATCTATCCCCTCTCTTACAATGAAGGGATATAAATGCTCTATTACGAATGGACAAACACAAGTCTGGAACGCTGATGGATCTTTGGTAATACAGGCCTCTGCCTTATTTCCACAAGAAAACAACCTACATTGGTTTCAGTCGCCTTCAATTCAACCATCGGTTGTAACATCAGTTCAGATACTACCTGATTCCATCACCCTTTGGCACCTGCGCCTTGGACATCCCTCTCAGAATGCTCTTCGACATCTTCGAAAGAATACATCTGGTGCTCCTAACCTTCCTGATACAAAATTACCACCATGTAAAGGTTGCGCAGAAGGGAAGATGGCCAATCAGCCGTTTCCTCCTTCTGATAAGCGATCAACTCGACTGCTTACCCTTGTTCATACTGACCTTGTTGGTCCTATGCCCAAGGAGTCCCGATCCAGGAAGAGATATATTCTCACCCTTATCGATGATTATTCCGGTTACGCCATTCTATCTTTTCTTCGAGACAAGTCCGAGACCTGTGTCCAACTGGTTCAAATGTTTTCATTCTTGGAAACACAATCCGGACTCACAATTACCTCTGTACGTTCAGACCGAGGAGGGGAATTTATGGGACAGAATGTCAAAACGTTCTTCTCATCCAGAGGTATCAAACATGAAACCTCCGTCCCACACACTCCACAACAGAACGGTCGTGCAGAGAGGTTCAATTGAACTCTACTCAAAAAAGCGAATGCAATGCACCATCATGCATGTCTATCTGACATCTTTTGACAAGACGCCATAGAGACCTCCCTTCACATATATAACCGACAACCTATGCGTCGTCTCAACTGGAAAACACCCATCGAATATTTCGAGAATAAAAAACCAGATATTTCCTATTTCCGAATCTTTGGTTGCACAGCCTACGTCTTTATTCCGTCAGAGATGCGTAAAGACAAGCTAGCACCAAAAGTCGAGGAAATGATGTTCATTGGTTATGAAACTCATACCAAAGGATATTGCTTCTGGTCCCAAACCAGACATTGGATGTTCATCGCCTCACATGCCATCTTCGATGAGTCATGGTTCTTATCATGTTCCAGAAAGAGTAAAGACAGACAAGACCTGTCGATACCAACTGCAAATGACCTCCCAATACAAACAGGGGACGAATTACCGGAACTGTTACCCCCTAACCAATATATAAATGTCGACCCATGAAACTTTGACAATAGATCAACCCCCGACGACAATACATCTACATCGTTGAGATCATCATGGCATACTACTCCCAAATTCCCCGAATCTGCTCCTCTCTCTCCAAAAACAGAAACCTCTTTACCATCTCTCAGATCAGAACTATTCGATTTATCTCATCCAAGTAGAAGCAAAGGAAAAAGACGCACAGATTCACCTCACTCATCACCTCTACACTTCCCATCATCATCTCCCGAACCAAACAATTATTGTTCACCTACTGTTCGATCTCCATCACCCCAACCTAGACCTTCCAACCAGAAGAGACCTATACAACCAGGTAGATTCAGAGATGAACAAAATGAATGGAGAGATATAGATGATATGCCACAACATAAACACTATCATCTCCCTGATTATGACTATCAGGAGACACGACCTCTTAGACCCACAGACTGGCAATCACCGATACAGCAAAGAGAACCTCTAGCCGAATTCAGGGCACTGCCTCACCAGCACCGTCCTACCTTCAGACAGCGAGCTAACATCAGAGCACCTGTCGAAGAGAGACGATCCACAAGGATCAGAATTCCACGAGTGATGCCAGATAATGCATATGGTCAAAGACCACCTCTCGAAATAGAGAGAGATATCCAAAGAGGTCAGGAAGTGATTCAGGAAGAGCCTATGCAACAAGACGTTGCAGAAACTCTAAATGATGAACCAATGGGAGAGATGTACTCTAACCAATGGTTGAGACATCATTTCGCACAAGCAATCACAATTACCACACCAAAACACTATTGTGATATCCTCAAGCTATCTGAATCAGATCAGAAAGCATGGAGAGACGCCATGAATGATGAATATAAATCTCTCTTAGACTGAAATGTCTGGAAACTAGTTGATCTACCCAAAGGTCGCAAACCCGTCCAGGGAAGATGGGTATTTGCAGTCAAAAGTGATGGCAGAAAGAAAGCCTGCTTCGTTACAAAAGGCTTTACACGAGTCTTCAGTATCAACTATGAAGAAACCTTTTCACCAGCTACCAGGTTTGAAACTGTTCGTCTACTCCTTGCTACAGCAGCATTGGAAGATTGGGAACTCGAAGCCCTAGACGTTAAAACCGCCTATTTATTTGGCAAGTTAGACAAAGAAATCTATATGGTTCAACCTGAGGGTTTCATCAAGAAAGGTCAAGAGACTAAAGTCTGTCGATTGATCAAGTCCATCTATGGACTCAAACAATTGCATGCTTCCCTGGTAAAGTTCAGTTTCACTCGAACACATGCCGATCCAGGAGTATACTATAAGTTCATTGGCAAAGATATCATTGTCCTCGTTTTTTACGTTGACGACGCTCTTTTTATAGGTAGCAATCGACCTCTAGTCCTCAAACATAAACAAGAGTTCATGAAATGTTGGGAGTCAAGAGATCTTGGACGAGCCCAAGAATACTTAGGAATGCGGATTACTCGAGATCGAAAGAAAAGAACTATTCATCTTGACCAGTGTACCTATGCCAAAAAGGTCGCTGAGAGGTTCGGACAAACTAACTCCAAACCAGTCAACACTCCGCTACCTACCGGATATAATCTGAGACCCAATGATAAACAAGGAGATCCAAACCTCCGAAGTCGTTATCAATCAGTCATAGGTTCTCTCCTATACATCATGTTAAGAACCAGACCTGACCTTGCCTACGCTGTGATTAAAATGTCACAATTCTCCGCGAATCCTTCCGAGGAACATTTGCAGAAGGCAATCTATATTGTCCGCTATCTAGCGACAACCACTGACCTCTGTATCACCTACAAGTCAGATGGACCAATGAATGGTATAATCGCTTACAGTGACACAGACTGGGCAGGAGATATCGAAACATCCAGATCGACGACTGGATATTCGGTATACTTAGCCAACGGTATTGTATCTTGGCTTTCGAAACGACAAAAAAGAGTACAACTTTCATCCACAGAAGCGGAATATTGCGGCATGACCGAATGTTGCAAACAACTGCAATGGATTCGAAACCTATTCGAAGAACTAACCATCATTCTTCCCCCTGTTCCACTTTGTGTGGATAATCAGGGAGCAATGTTTCTTGCTTCAAATCCAGCTCAAGAAGGAAGAACTAAACACGTCCGGATACCAGAACATTATATCCGAGAAGCTGTAGAATTGGGTGAAGTGGAATTATTCTACGTTCCCACTAACCAACAGTTCTCAGATATCTTTACCAAAAACCTTGGAAAGATAGCCTTCGAGCGTGGATGACAAAGTCTCACTTTATCTCCTTATTCATGAAACTCAATATTTCAAATGAGGAAGAGTGTCGAATATCAAGTGGTATTTCTTATTCAGATATTCTTATCCTGATACCACTGATATTATATTATTCATTTTCATATTGGATAATCATTCACTATTCATACGTCATACCATGAGTCATCTTATATGACTCACTTACCAATCCTATCAGATACTTACTAAACATGTATGACAGATAGTGCGATTCCATCGCATACTCTTCTTCCTTATTAGGTAGAAAGATAGGACTGTGCACAGACCAGTCCAAATAGATACATACAATCATGTATCATATATAAGAGGAGAGCTCCCTCGTACTCGCTCTCCTCAGTAAGAAACATACTCTCTACTCTCTTCAATCACCCTTGCTTCGCTCTAAAGTCTCCTCAAGTAAGTCTCTACTTGACTATACCTGCGCATACTTCTCCAAGAGAGGAAGTATCCTATGCCCTTGCGTAGAGACAGAGAACTATAAAGTTCTTTAGGTTATGAGCCCCGCTTAACCAAGCGGCTGGCATATACTACGCGTACCTTATTCCCATCGCCACCTACCTTGGTTCAGCTATGGAGACTTTCGAAGCCATGTGTTTCGTCCAAGTGATGTTTTGTTTGATCGAATCCTTTCGGATCGTTCTTACGACTCACCCCACTTACCAACGAGCATCAGTTACGATTTATTGTGATGAGGATGCGATAGTTTCATACTTCGCATATTCATTTGAACCCCATATTCATCATTTTTCTCTCGATTATCGAATTACGATCGCTAATCGACTTTATCATTGCTTTATAGGCTTTGACAACCTTTATTTCCCAAATACGGTTAGTCAGCCTCTGCCAAGAACCCCTTTGGCGAGATCCCCATTCCCATCAACTTCTACCTCTCGAGAGCCTACTGCCTTGACAAGTGCTGCACCAGAACCTTCTGTTCTGAGAACTCCCCTGGTTCAAGAAACTATCCAACCAACTCTACCTGCAGCTTTTAACCCCACAAGATCTAGACGAAGGAATCGTCAGTCCAACCAATCGTCCCCAGGACCTTTCCTCACTACCATCAAACGTGCCCGCCTTACCTCAGAATCTGCACCAGTCGAATCTGCAGAACTTCTAAGAGACTCCTCTATTCCTTGCGGCACTAGGGAGTGTTATAGACGCACCCTTAATTCAATCCAACCAATTCACAGACCTTGTCTGTTCTGTGACAATCACCTGTCCCTCGACAAAATCTGTTTCGGACTACATCCCACGTCCACACACATCCACCATCGCATCGTACGATCGGAAGCAGGATTCCATCACAATTGGAATAACTTCGTCGATATACCAAACAATTGGAGTACCCTTGGCCAACCAATCCATCATCGTGACCAAGAGAATTTACTTGCTTATATCCATTTAAACCGACTCCAATCCAACCAACAAATCGACGACGAATCTCTACCTGCTCCACCCTACAATGAACGCTTACCCTATGATTCCCGAATTTTATCAGAGGCTAGAAGAAATTCAAACCTTGCAAATATTGGAAGCGAATCACTTGGAAATCATGACAGACCTTCTTCCTCTCAATCGTCCCCACAACCGATTCAAACGTGCCCACATATGGGAAGGAGAAACCAAAATTGTACCAATAGAAACGACGCCAGAGCAACGAGCAATCTCACTCAAACTCCTTATGGACTCACAGAGTCTCCGGCATCGCACGTATCTTGAGAAAGCATGAGGCTGGATCCAATTCGACCAGCCATCTTCCGGACCTTGAAACCAATGCCTCCTCCTAGGGAGAGACATTCTTATAGATTCAATGGCAGAAAAGTTTATTTCTACAGAGCTGGCAATGTCCCACCATACCCAATCGGATACATCCCCGCAAGTCGTATCTCAATTCCTGTTCGTCTTACGACGGCAGAGACCAACACACCTATGGGATCATCACTCGCCACCGGGTTCATGTTTCCAAATGAACCACTTAGCTCTGTATATGAAGGGATGGGCTGGGCCTTTCCTTCACCATCTTACGATGAGACCCTTCAAGCTTATTGCCATGACGCCGGTTTCGAAGTCCTCTGGAGAGACCATTTCCCTCCTCTTGATGAGGAAGACGACACCAACACTCTGCTTCTCGATTCGGTTTGTAACAACAACGTCCTTTTTGGGACTTATCCTTCCTACTATGTGACACTCGGATTCGAACCTCCCGCACCATTTCAACAATGGTACCACTCACGGATCAATAGCCTTCTCAGACGAGAATGGAAAAATGATCCCCTGAACTCAAAACACGTCGAAGTTCAGAGATACATGAAGGAAGGAAAGACGTATGCTGAAGCATGTCGTCTTACCTATCCCCCTCCTAAAAGGAGAGCTGCGGAGGTATCGGAGGAAAAGACTAAGTCTATTCTGTCTAAAAAGCGTAGGATGTAATTGATCTTGTAATATAAACATTGGGAATGGAGGCATTGATTCGAAAAGGGGGCTCTTTTATCGAATTTTCCTCATTACCAACAAATCGATTCCAGCCATGACTCAACAACCATCTCAGCAAACTCTCCAGTTCCCCAAAGCCGACTCTTACAAGATCGAGTCGTACCAGATGAAGGACTTTGTCCTACTCACTGGAAAAGAAAACTATGCTGAATGGTCAATGCGCATCGAACACCTTCTCCTTACAGTCAATCAAGCGGATTGGTTGAAACCGGCGCACTACTCCCTTATTACCACTACTCATGCCGACATCCAGGATTGGAAGGACGCCGATAACAAAGTCCTCGCCATCCTATGCTCAACCTCACATTATTCCTTAGCAAAAGAAGCTCCCAAAGATTGGGAAGAGGATGATATACGAGCCACTACCACTATCGTCGCTCACAAACTCCTCGAGTCAAAAACCTTTAGATACTGGCACCATCTTCAAGAAAGATATGGAGCTAGAGGACTCGCAGGAAGGTATCTCAGTTTTTCCAAACTGATGAACCATCGGATTAGGGAACACAAAGCGGAGGAAGACCTCCAGAAAATCCAGTCCATGTTCCAAGAAATGGACGCCTGTGGGGGAAACCTCAACAGAGAAATGAAGGCGCTACTGCTCCTTCACGCTATCCCTGACTCCATGAGCAACATACGCTCGACACTCATCCAAACCGCCTCCGACGACATCGACGTCTATGACATCGAATCGACCATACTCGGAGAAATAGATCTAAGGAATACCCGCTCTCGAAATCATTCACGACCACTCCATCATCGTATATCCGCCGTCGCGTCTACCTCCTCTCAACCTGCAATAAACAGGACCGCCGTAATAAGAAATGGCCCTCCCAGGCAAAATACCTGGAGACCCCAACAGCAACAACCACCGCAACCTCAAAGCAGTGGTCCGTCCCGCGGAAATAACCGTAGAGGACGAGGAAAACCTTATAGGGGACGAGGAGGAAATAACGCAAGTGAGTACTATGAACGAAGGAAACAGAAGAAAACAGCAAACGCTGTTGCCAACACTGCAATAGGGTCTCTACCCCTATCTGCGAGAATAGAAGAAGTCGGACCACAACCCGACGACTTTGAAGAACCTTCGTACCTGGAGATGGATACTGGTCAAGATTTCGACTCTACTGTTGCAGAACCAGGACCAGGATGGGGAGACAGTGACATGCAAACATTCACGTACCCCACCATTTCGCCTCAGTACTTTCGAGGCAGCAGTCTCTGAGACACCAGTACCAGAGATTGCAGAAACACCCACTGGTCGCAACAAGAAAAAGAAAAAGGAGAGAAATAAAAAGTTTGTACTTGGAGGATTATCTATGGGACAAACGCTTCCTGGCACATCAGCCAGAGAACTCCTAGAAGGTTTACCCCCTTCACCGCAGATGAGATACTCTGCGAGTAAAGCGTTAGCTACGGATCCTGACGATCCTATCCCCATATATACTGCGTCTGGAGCAATCTTCTCCGGACCACCTCGTGTAGATGAACGAGAGATTCCACTGTCCTCCAATTATAATAAACGCATTTTTGGCTGTTATACTGTCGGAAACACTGAGGGAAAACCACATCATTGGATGATGGATAGCGGTTGCACAGATCACATTTCCCCATATATGTCCGATTTCATTCAACTAGGACAAGAACAACGATCAGCCACCGTTGCTTCAGGATCAACAATATCTATGTATGGTCCAGGAAAAATAATCTTATCACCGACCAACCTACCACAGACGATCCTCGACGACGTCTGGTACTCCCCTCATGCCTCTTACCGACTTTTATCTATCCCCTCTCTTACGATGAAGGGATATAGATGCTCCATCACAAAAGGACGAACACAAGTCTGGAACGCTGATGGTTCTTTGGTAATACAGGCCTCTGCCTTATTTCCACAAGAAAACAACCTACATTGGTTTCAGTCGCCTTCGATTAAACCATCGGTTGTAACCTCAGTCCAACTATTACCGGATTCCGTCACCCTTTGGCACTTACGCCTTGGACATCCTTCTCAGAACGCCCTTCGTCAACTTCGGAAAAACACATCTGGTGCTCCTCACCTTCCTGATACGAAATTACCACCCTGCAAAGGTTGTGCGGAAGGGAAAATGGCCAACCAACCATTCCCTCCATCAGAAAAGTGTTCAACTCGACCGCTTACCCTTGTTCACACTGACCTTATCGGTCCTATGCCCAAGGAGTCTAGATCCAGGAAGAGATACATTCTCACTCTTATCGATGATTATTCCGGTTATGCCGTTTTGTCTTTTCTTCGAGACAAGTCCGAGACCTGTGCTCAACTGGTTGCCATGTTTTCCTTCATGGAAACACAATCCGGACTTTCTATTACCTCTGTACATTCAGACCGAGGAGGGGAATTTATGGGACAGAATGTCAAAACGTTCTTCTCATCCAGAGGTATCAAACATGAAACCTCAGTCCCACACACTCCACAGCAGAACGGTCGTGCAGAGAGGTTCAATCGAACTTTACTCGAGAAAGCAAATGCGATGCGCCATCATGCATGTCTACCTGACATCTTTTGGCAAGACGCCATAGAGACTTCCCTTCACATATATAACCGACAACCTATGCGTCGTCTTAACTGGAAAACTCCCATCGAATATTTTGAGAAAAAGAAACCAGATATTTCTTATCTCCGAATTTTTGGTTGTACAGCCTATGTCTTTATTCCGTCAGAGATGCGTAAAGACAAACTTGCACCAAAAGCCGAAGAAATGACGTTCATTGGTTATGAAACTCATACCAAAGGATATCGCTTCTGGTCCCAAACCAGACATCGGATGTTCATTGCATCACACGCCATCTTCGATGAATCACGGTTCTTATCATGTTCCAGAAAGAGTAACAACAGACAGGACCTGTCGATACCAACTACGAACGACCTTCCCATTTCAATAGGAAATGAAATACCAGAATTGTTACCCCCTAATCGATATATAAACGTCGATCCACGTAACTTCGACAACAGATCAACCCCCGACGACAATACGTCTACATCGTCGAGATCATCATGGCATTATACTCCCAAATCCCCCAAATCTGCTCCTCCTTCTCCCAAAACGGAAACCTCGTTACCGTCTCTCGGATCTGAATTATTTGATTTGTCTCATCCAAACAGAAGCAAAGGGAAAGAACGCGCAGATTCACCTGATTCATCACCTCTACACTTCCCATCATCATCTCCCAAACCAGATAACTATCATTCACCCACAGTTCGATCCCCATCACCCCAACCTGGCCCTTCCAACCGGAAGAGACCGGTACAACCCGGAAGGTTCAGAGACGAACAGAATGAATGGAGAGATATAGATGATATGCCACAACATAAACACTATCATCTCCCTGATTACGAATATCAGGAGACGCGACCTCTTCGACCTGCAGACTGGCAATCTCCCATACAACGGAGAGAACCTATAACGGAATTCAGGACACTGCCTCATCAGCACTGTCCCACCTTCAGACAGCGGACTAACATACGAGCCCCTATTGAAGAGAGACGATCCACGAGGATCAGAATTCCACGAGTAATGCCAGACAATGCATATGGCCAAAGACCACCTCTCGAAATCAAGAGAGACATACAACGAGGTCAGGAAGTGATTCAGGAAGAGCCTATGAAGCAAGACGCTACAGAAACTCCTGATGATGAACCAATGGGAGAAATATACTCCAACCAATGGTTGAGACATCATTTCGCACAAGCCATCACGATCACCACACCGAAACATTATCGTGATATCCTCAAGCTATCTGAATCAGATCAGAAAGCATGGAGAGACGCCATGAATGATGAATACCAATCTCTTATAGACCGAAACGTCTGGAAACTAGTTGATCTACCAAAAGGTCGTAAACCCGTCCAGGGAAGATGGGTATTTGCAGTTAAAAGCGATGGCAGAAAGAAAGCCCGCTTCGTTGCCAAAGGCTTTACACAAGTCTTCGGTATCGACTATGAAGAAACCTTTTCACCAGTAACCAGGTTTGAAACCGTTCGTCTACTCCTTGCTACAGCAGCATTGGAAGACTGGGAACTAGAAGCCCTAGACGTTAAAACCGCCTATCTATTTGGCGAATTAGACGAAGAAATCTATATGGTTCAACCTGAGGGTTTCGTCAAGAAAGGTCAAGAGACCAAAGTCTGTCGATTGATCAAGTCCATCTATGGACTCAAACAATCAGCGCTGCAATGGAACAAACAATTGCATGCTTCCCTGGTAAAGTTCGGTTTCACTCGAACACATGCCGATCCAGGAGTATACTATAAATTCATCGGCAAAGATATCATTGTCCTCGTCTTCTACGTTGACGACGCTCTTTTTATGGGTAGCAACCGAACTCTAGTCCTCAAACATAAGAAAGAATTCATGAAACGTTGGGAATCAAGAGATCTTGGACAAGCCCAAGAATACTTAGGAATGCGAATCACACGAGACCGAAAGAAAAGAACCATTCGTCTCGACCAGTGTACTTATGCCAAGAAAGTCGCTGAGAGGTTTGGACAAACCAACTCCAAACCAGTTAACACACCGCTACCTACTGGATATAATCCGAGACCCAACGATAAAGAAGGAGATCCAAACCTCCGAAGTCGTTATCAATCAGTGATAGGTTCCCTTCTATACATTATGTTGGGAACCAGACCTGACCTTGCCTACGCCATGATCAAAATGTCACAATTCTCTGCGAATCCCTCAGAAGAACATTTGCAGAAGGCGATATATATCGTTCGCTATCTAGCGACGACCACTGACCTCTGTATCACTTACAAGTCAGATGGACCAATGAATGGTATAATTGCTTACAGCGATACGGACTGGGCAGGAGATATCGAGACATCCAGATCGACAACTGGATATTCGGTATATCTAGCCAATGGTATTGTATCTTGGCTTTCAAAACGACAGAAGAGAGTAAGACTTTCGTCCACCGAAGCAGAATATTGTGGCATGACCGAATGCTGCAAACAACTGCAATGGATTCGAAACTTATTCGAAGAACTAACCATCGTTCTTCCCCCTGTCCCACTATGCGTGGACAATCAGGGAGCTATGTTTCTTGCCTCGAATCCAGCTCAAGAAGGCAGAACTAAACACGTCCGGATACCAGAACACTATATCCGAGAAGCTGTAGAATTGGGTGAAGTGGAATTATTCTACGTTCCCACTAACCAACAATTCTCAGATATCTTTACCAAAAATCTTGGAAAGATAGCCTTTGAGCGTGGACGACAAAGTCTCACCCTATCTCCTTATTCATGAATCCAATATTTCAAATGAGGAAGAGTGTCGAATATCAAGTGGTATTTCTTATTCAGATATTCTTATCCTGATACCACTGATATCATATTATTCATTTTCATATTGGATAATCATTCGCTATTCATACGTCATACTATGAGTCATCTTATATGACTCACTTTCCGTTCCACCGGATACTTACTAAACATGTATGACAGATAGTGCGATTCCATCGCATGTTCTTCTCCCTATTAGGTAGAAAGATAGGACTGTGCACGGACCAGTCCAAATAGATACATACAATCCTGTATCGTATATAAGAGGAGAGCTCCCGCATACTCGCTCTCCTCAGTTAGAAATCTACTCTCTCACTCAATCACTCTTGCTTCGCTCCAAAGTCTCCTCAAGTAAGTCTCTACTTGACTATACCTCTGCATACTTCTCCAAGAGAGGAAGTATCCTACGTTCTTGCGTAGAGACAGAGAACCTACCAGTTCTTTAGGTTATGAGCCCTGCTTAACTAAGCGGCTGGCATATTCTTTACGCGTACCTTTTTCCCATCGCCACCTACCTTGGTTCAGCCATGGAGACTTTCGAAGCCATGTGTTTCGTCCAGGTGATGTTTTGTTTGATCGAATCCTTTAGGATCGTTCTTACAACTCACCCCACTTACCAACGAGCATCCGTCACGATTTATTGTGATGAGGACGCAATAGTTTCATACTTTGCATATTCGTTTGAACCTCATATCCGTCATTTTTCTCTCGATTACCGAATCACCGTCGCTAATCGACTTTATCATTGCTTCATAGGCTTTGACAACCTTTATTTTCCAAATACGGTTAGTCAGCCTCCGCCGAGAACTCCCTTGGCGAGATCCCCATTCCCATTGAATTCTACCTCTCGAGTGCCTTCTGCCTCGACAAGCGCTGCACCAGAACCTCCCGTTCTGAGAACTCCCCCGGTTCGAGAAACTATCCAACCGACTCTACCTGCAGCCTTTAACCCCACCAGATCACGACGAAGGAATCGTCAATCCAATACATCGTCTCCGGGACCCTTCCTCACTACTATCGAGCGTGCTCGCCTTACCTCAGAATCTGCACCCGTCGAATCCGCAGAATTACTGAGAGACTCATCAATCTCTTGCAGCACTAGGGAGTGTTATAGACGCACCCTTGACTCGATTCAACCGATTCACAGACCCTGTCCGTTCTGTGACAATCACCTGTCCCTCGACGAGATCTGTTTTGGATTAAACCCTTCTTCCACACACATCCACCATCGCATTGTACGATCGGAAGCAGGATTCCACCATAATTGGAATAACTTCGCCGATATACCTACCAATTGGAGTACCCTTGGCTGACCAATCCATCACCGCGACCAAGAGAATCTACTGGCTTATATTCGCCTAAACCGACTCCAACCAAACCAACAAATCGACGACGAATCACCACCTGCACCACCCTACGATGAACGCTTACCCTATGATTCCCGAATTCTATCAGAGGCTCGAAGAAATTCAAACCTCTCAAATATCGGAAGCGAATCATCTCGAAATAATGACAGACCTAATTCCTCTCAGTCGTCCCCACGACCGATTCGAACGCGCCCACATATGGGAAGGAGAAACCGAAATCGTACCAATAGAAACAACGCCGGATCAACGAGCAATCTCGTTGAAGCTCCTTATGGACTCGCAGAGTCTCCGGCATCGCACGTACCTCGAGAAAGCAGTCCACCTCACGCGGCTGGATCCAATTCGACCAGCCATCTTCCGGACCTTGAAACCGATGCCTCCTCCTAGGGAGAGACATTCCCTTAGGCACAACGGCAGAAAAATTTATTTTTACAGAGCTGGCAATGTCCCACCATACCCAATCGGATACATCCCCACGAGTCGTATCTCGATTCCTGTTCGTCTTACGACGGCAGAGACCAACACACCAATGGGATCATCACTTGCCACCGGGTTCATGTTTCCTAATGAACCACTTAGCTCTGTATACGAAGGGATGGGCTGGGCCTTTCCTTCACCGTCTTACGACGAGACCCTTCAAGCCTACTGCCATGACGCCGGTTTCGAAGTCCTCCGGA
>JBBPLQ010000588.1:0-18097 GCA_038089855.1 Royoungia palumana
TGTCCATGCCATCCAGTTGCAATACCATGCATCTTGCAACACCCAATTCAATATGGGTGTCAAAATGCACAAAAACCCCTGTGCAACTCTTGCTGTCACTCTGTGCCCCTGCGCCCCATCCTTGCCATTGTCATTCATCACTTACCGTCATAATCTTGCCCTCTTGCATTGTCGCCCTCGCCCTTAAAGAACCGAGTGGTTCTCTTTCCCTATGCAAGTGTGTAGGATACTTCCTCTCTTGGAGAAGTATGCGCAGGTATGATCAAATAGAGACTTACTTGAGGAGACTTTTTGAGGTAAGAAGCAAGAGTGATTGAGCAGAGTAGTAGATAGATTTCTAGCTAAGGAGAGCGAGTATGAAAGAGCTCTCCTTTTTATACTATACAGGAATGTATGTATGTATTTGGACTGGTCCGTGCTCAGTCCTAGCTTTCTACCTAAGAAGGAAGAAGTGTGTTACGAACACTCCTAAACCCCTATCTTCAACCCCTGTCTTTATGCCATCTAACCCTATCTTATCTTATCAACAAGTCTTCATCCCTCAAGAACGCTATGTCGTTCCTCCCGTCTTTCACCCAGACTTGTTCTAGACTCTTTACGCCTCATGCCAAACCTATGCTCGAAAACTATTCCTATTGGCTGCCACATTCACACAGCCTTATATATATCCCACCAATTGGATATGATCCTATGCACTTCCATTTCATAGAAGCTTGACGCTTCTCTTCCATCCCAAGGCAGTGCCTTACATATCTATGACATCATTTCTTATCATTCAATGACAATTAGATACTGAGTATCGTACCACTTTCCTTTCTAGTGTACTATCGTAAATACGACCACACACAGTGGACAGTATATATACTCTCATGTAGTAGCGTACATCCTCAGTTTAATTCACTTTGATCTCTTCCACTCAAACAACTCTCAGAGTGTTGTTACGACTTCTTTTTCTTTCCGACATATGTATAAGGCTGATTCGTAACTACCGTCCTCTCTTCGACGGAGTGGCCAATTTCTTTTTGTTCTTAAAATTTTCACTTCCGAAGATTTCCTTTTTAGGAAACCCAATGTTGGAACCCATAGACCCAGGACTGCAGGATGCCTACTGCGCTGCAGCCGAAGACCGCAGTCATCTGCAATCTTCATCCCTTTTTCCCTTACCTTTCGGGTACTCTGGTGTCCCTTTGTTCCTTCCCTGTTACCCTTCACTGTCCTGTTCGGTCCCCTTTAGAAGTCCTCTCCCTCCCTCCTCCCCTTTCACCTCACAGGCCTTCAAAGGGAGCCCCGTTCCGCTGACCTAACTCAGCTCTTTTCGTACCTCTTGTATCATATATAAGCTGTAGGGTATAAGCCTGTATTCCCTAGCTTAGTTCTACTCAATTTACTGTGCTCAACCACTGTCGCCCTCTGAACTCTCCCTCCTCTTTGGAGAGCTTCCCCTTGAACCCTTTGAACCCCCCTACAATGTGCTAGGGATCCTTTGAACCCTTGAAACCCCTTTAGTTAGGGCACTTGTCCTTTGAACCATCGACTCCTGCCACCCAGCAAGAGCCCCTATTTTTGGAACCTCCAGAACCCCTATCTCAGAATGCCAGAACCCAGGCTTATTGAAACCTTTGACCTTCTGTCACTCAACAGAAGCCCCTATCTTTGGAACCTTCGGAACCCCTATCTTAGAATGTCGGAACCCCTGAGCCACTGAGTTAATGCCAGTCCCTACCCAGGGTTGTTGTAACAACCTGAACACACTACTTCTCGATTTGGTTTGTAACAATAACGTCCTCTTTGGGACATACCCTTCCTATTATGCAACACTCGGATATGAACCTCCCACACCATTTCAACAATGGTACCACTCTCGGATCAACAGCCTTCTCAGACAAGAATGGAAAAGCGATCCCCTGAACTTGAAACACGTCGAAGTTCAGAGATATATGAAGGAAGGAAAGACATATGCGGAAGCATGTTGTCTCACCTATCCTCCTCCTAAAAGGAGAGCTGCAGAGGTATCAGAGGAAAAGACGAAGTCTATTCTTTCTAAAAAGCGTAGGATGTAACAACGATCTTGTACATTAACATTGGGAATGGAGGCATTGATCCATAAAAGGGGGTTCCTTTATTGAAGTTCCTCATTACTAACAAATTGATTACAGCCATGACTCAACAACCATCCCAGCAAACTCTCCAGTTCCCCGAGGCCGACTCTTACAAAATCGAGTCTTATCAAATGAAGGACTTCGTCCTACTCACTGGAAAAGAAAATTACGCTGAATGGTCTATGAGAATAGAACACCTCCTCCTTACTGTCAATCAAGTGGATTGGTTGAAGCCGGCACATTACTCCCTTATAACCACTACTCACACTGACATCCAAGATTGGAAGGACGCCGATAACAAAGTCCTCGCCATCTTATGTTCAACCTCCCATTATTCCTTAGCGAAAGAAGCTCCCAAAGATTGGGAAGAAGATGATATTCGAGCTATGACTACAATAGTCACTCATAAACTCCTGGAGTCAAAGACCTTTAGATACTGGCATCACCTCCAAGAAAGATATGGTGCCAGAGGACTTGCAGGAAGGTATCTCAGTTTCTCTAAACTGATGAACCATTGGATCAGGGAACACAAAGCGGAGGAAGACCTCCAGAAAATCCAGTCCATGTTCCAAGAAATGGACGCCTGTGGGGGAAACCTCAACAGAGAAATGAAGTTGTTATTACTCCTTCACACAATCCCCGATTCCATGAGCAACATACACTTGACACTTATCCAAACCGCCTCCAATGATATCAACGTCTATGACATTGAATCTCACATACTTGGAGAGATCGATCTAAGGAATACCCGCTCTCGAAATCACTCCCGACCACTCCATCATCGCATATCCACCGTAGCCTCCACCTCCTCTCAACCCTTGATAAATAGGACTGCTGTAATACGGAACGGTCCTCCCAGGCAAAATACCTGGAGACCTCAACAATCACAACCACCGCAACCTCAAAGCAGTGGTCCATCCCGCGGCTCTAACCGCAGAGGACAAGGAAAATCTTATAGGGGACAAGGAGGGAACAATGCTAGCGAGTACTACGAATGAAGGAAACAAAAGAAAACAGCGAATGCTGTTGCCAACGCCGCAATAGGATCTCTACCCCTATCTGTGAGAATCGAAGAAGTCGGACCGCAACCCAACGACTTCGAAGAACCTTCATATATGGAAATGGACACAGGACAAGATTTCGACTCTACTGTTGCAGAACCAGGACCAGGATGGGGAGATAGTGACATGCAGTCGTTCTCCTTCCCCACCATTTCACCTCAGTACTTTCGAGGGCGTTGTTACGATCACCTCCAAACCGATTCCATTCCCTACAGTTTTTATGCCTATGAATCCTACAGAGTCTTTTGACAAGACTTTCAACCCATCATCCTATGTCGTTCCCTTCCACTCGTCCTTGAAGGACACATTCTAAAAATAGATGCCTCATGCCAAACCTATGCTTGGGATTGATTCCTATTGGTTGCCACACTTTTACACATGAGGTTGACATGATGCTGCCACAGGCACACGGTAACCTTGTGATCCAAAACCTCCAACCAATCGGATATGATCCATGCACATTCCATTCCACAGAAGCTCGACGCTTCTCTTCCATTCTCAAGGCAGTGCCTTATCTATGACTCACTCACAGTCACTCCTTATCATCCAATGACAATTAGATACTGGATATCGTACCACTTTCCTTATTAGTGTACTATTGTAAATACGACCACACACAGTGGACAGTATATAAACCCCCATGTAACTACCACACTCTTTAGTTTTATCAACTTGATCTTTCCTCCACAAAAGCATCTCTCATAACTTTGAGGATGTAGGGATTGACAGTTGTGATACTCCTTCGTCAACACTAAACGACGTCATATTCTCTCTCTCACTCCACATTGAGCACATTATGCATAAAGCAACTCTCATTCTTTTTGAGTTGTTTCAGGCGTAGTCTCTGAGACCCCAGTACCAGAGATTGCAGAAACCAACACCAGTCACAACAAGAAAAAGAAGAAGGAGAAAGGTAAAAACATTTGTACTTGGAGGATTACCTATGGGACAAACGCTACCTGGCACATCAGCCAGAGAACTTTTAGAAGGCTTACCACCTTCACCACAGATGAGATACTCTGCGAGTAAAGTGTTAGCAATGGATCCTGATGATCCTATCCATATATACTGTGTCCAGAACTATTTTCTCCAGACCATCTCGTGTAGATGAACGAGAAATCCCTTTATCCTCCAATTACAATAAACGTATTTTTGGCTGTTATACCGTCGGAAACGCTGAGGGTAAACCACATCATTTGATGATGGATAGTGGATGCACTGATCACATTTCCCCATATATGTCCAACTTTATCCATCTTGGACATGAGCAACGATCTGCCACTGTTGCTTCCGGATCAACCATATCTATGTATGGTCCAGGGAAAGTGATACTATCACCACCTCACCTACCACAGACCATCCTACAAGACATCTGGTGTGTCCCTCATGCCTCATACCAACTACTGTCTATCCCCTCTCTTACTATGAAGGGATATAAATGCTCAATCACAAATGGACAAACACAAGTCTGGAACACTGATGGATCTTTGATAATACAGGCATCGGCCTTATTTCCACAAGAGAACAACCTACATTGGTTTCAGTCGCCTTCAATTAAACCATCAGTTGTAACATCAGTACAATTACTACCTGATTCCGTCACCCTTTGGCACCTATGCCTTGGACATCCCTCTCAGAATGCTCTTCGACAACTTCGAAAGAATACATCTGGTGCTCCTCACCTTCCTGATATGAAAATACCACCTTGTAAAGGTTGCGCAGAAGGAAAAATGGCAAATCAGCTGTTTCCTCCTTCCGATAAGCGATCATCAAGACCGCTTGCCCTTGTACATACTGACCTTATTGGTCCTATGCCCAAGGAATCTAGATCCAGGAAGAGATATATTCTCACTCTTATCGACAATTTCTCCAGTTACACTATCCTTGCTTTTCTTCGAGACAAATCCGAGACCTGTGCACAACTGGTTACGATGTTTTCCTTCTTGGAAACACAATCCAGACTCACTATCACCTCTGTACATTCACACCGAGGAGGGGAATTTATGGGACAGAATGTCAAAACGTTCTTCTCATCCAGCGGTATCAAACATGAAACCTCTGTCCCACATACTCCACAACAAAACGGTCGTGCAGAGAGGTTCAATTGAACTTTACTTGAGAAAGCAAATGCAATGCGCCATCATGCATGTCTACCCGACATCTTTTGGCAAGATGCCATAGAGACCTCCCTTCACATATATAACCGACAACCTATGCATCGTCTCAACTGGAAAACACCCATCAAATACTTCGAGAAAAAGAAACCAGATATTTCCTACTTCCGAATCTTTGGTTGTACAGCTTATGTCTTTTTCCGTCAGAGATGCATAAAGACAAGCTAGCACCAAAAGCCAAAGAAATGACGTTCATTTGTTATGAATTTCATACCAAAGGATATTGCTTCTGGTCTCAAACCAGACATCGGATGTTCATCACCTCACACACCATCTTTGATGAGTCACGGTTCTTATTATGTTCCAGAGAGAGTAAAGACAGACAAGACCTGTCAATACCAACTGCAAATGACCTTCCTACTCAAACAAGGGACGAAATACCGGAACCTCGATCCCCTAACCGATATATAAATGTCGATCCACGAAATTTCAACAATAGATCAACCCCTGACGATAACACGTCTACATTGTTGAGATCATCATGGCAGACTGCCCTCAAATCTCATGAATCCACTCCCTCTTCGCCCAAATCTGAAACATCCTTACCGTCTCTGGGATCAGAACTGTTTGATCTATCTTACTCAAGCAGAAGCAAAGGCAAGGGACGTGCAGATTCACCCCACTCATCATCTCTACACTTCCCATTATCATCTCCTGAATTAAACAATTATCGTTCACCTACTGTTCGATCTCCATCACCCCAACCTGGACCTTCCAACCGGAAGAGACCTATACAGCCAGGGAGGTTCAAGAACGAACAAAATGAATGGAGAGATATAGATGATATGCCACAACATAAATGCTATCATCTCCCTGATTATGAATATCAGGAGATACAACCTCTTAGACCTGCAGACTGGCAATCACCAATACAGCAAAGAGAACCTCTAGCCGAACGTCATACATATGACACATATACCAATCATCATTGGATACTTAGTAAACATGTATGACATTCAGTGCAATTCCATCGCATACTCTTCTTCCTTATTAGGTAGAAAGATAGGACTGTGCACAGACCAGTCCAAATACATATGTACATACAATCCTGTATGGTATATAAGAGGAGAGCTCCCTCATACTCGCTCTCCTCAGTTAGAAATCTATTCTCTACTCCACTCAATCACTCTTGCTTATCCTCAAAGTCTCCTCAAGTAAGTCTCTACTTGATATACCTGTGCATACTTCTCCAAGAGAGGAAGTATCCTATGCTCCTGCATAGAGAAAGAGAACTACCCAGTTCTTTAACAATTACACGCTTCCCTGGTAAAGTTTGGCTTCACCCAAATGCATGCTGATCCAGGAGTATATTACAAATTCATTGGCAAAGACATTATTGTTCTTGTTTTTTATATTGATGATGCTCTTTTGATGGGTAGTAATTGACCTCTAGTCCTCAAACACAAACAAGAGTTCATGAAACGTTGGGAATCAAGAGATCTTGGACAAGCACAAGAATACCTAGGAATGCAGATAACTCAAGATTGAAAGAAGAGAACAATTTGTCTCGACCAGTGCAACTATGCCAAAAAGGTCACTGAGAAGTTTGGACAAACAAACTCCAAACTGGTAAATACACTACTTCCTACCAGATACAATCCAAGACCCAATGACAAACAAGGAGATACAAACCTCCGAAGTTGTTATCAATCTGTCATAGGTTCCCTTCTTTACATCATGCTAGGAACCAGACCAGACCTTGCCTATGCTGTGATAAAAATGTCACAATTCTCTGCAAATCCAACAGAAGAACACTTGCAGAAGGTGATATATATTGTCCACTGTCTGGCAACAACCACTGACCTCTGTATTACCTACAAGTCAGATGGACCAATGAATGGGATAATTGCTTACAGTGACACAGACTGGACAGGAGATATTGAAACATCCAGATCAACTACCGGATATTCGGTTTACTTAGCCAATGGAATTGTATCCTGGCTTTCAAAATGACAAAAGAGGATATGACTTTCATCCACAGAAGCAGAATATTGCAGCATTCTGTCATGCTGCAAACAACTACAATGGGTTCAAAACTTATTCGAAGAATTGACAATAGTTCTTCCCCCTGTACCACACTGTGTGGACAACCAGGGAGCAATGTTTCTCCCTTTGTATCCAGCTCAAGAAGGTAGAACTAAACATGTCCAGATACCAGAACACTATATCCAAGAAGCTGTAGAATTGGGTGAAGTTGAACTATTCTATGTTCCAACTAATCAACAATTCTCAGACATCTTCACCAAGAACCTTAGGAAGATAGCCTTCGAGCATGGATGGAAAAGTCTCACTTTAACTCCTTATTCATGATCTCAATATTTCAAGTGAGGAAGAGTGTCGAATATCAAGTGGTATTTCCTATTCAGAGTTCTTATCCTGATACCACTGATACTATTTAATTCACTTTTCATATTGACTACCCTTCTATGGTCACACATAGTAGTTACTAGTAAGTCATGCATAGTCATTTAGTGTGACTCATCACCCAATCAATATCGGATATTTAGTCATTACATATGACATATAGTACAATGCTATTGCATCCCCTTCTTCCTTATTAGATAGAAAGCAAGGACTGTGCATGGACCAGTCCAAAATACATACATACATAGCTGTATAGTATAAGGGAGAGCTCCTCCATACTTGCTCTCCCAGTTAGAAATCTATTCTCTACTCTGCTCAATCACTCTTGCTGAAACAACACCCAAAACACTAGGATGATGTGTAGTTGTCTTTTGTAGAGAGACTAGCTCTTAAGAGGAGTGTTTGAATGGAGAGATCAAAGTTGATTAAACTGAAGATGTACGCTACTACATGAGGGTTTATATAGTGTCCACTGTGTGTGGTTGTATTTACGATAGTACACTAGAAAGGAAGGTGGTATGATACTCAGTATCTAATTGTCATTGGATGATAAGAGAAATGAATGATGTCATAGATAAGGCACTGCCTTAGAATGGAAGAGAAGTTGAGAAGCATATATGTATATAAACCTGCATGTATCCGTCATAACTTTTCAGTTCAAATATCAACTTAGATTCAACCCCTCTTCTGACCTCTGACTTGAGCTTCGCTTGTCCACTCCGACTTGACTTTGTTGCCAGTCAACGTTTAAGTCTGAACCTCTGTTCCTCTGAAATCCAGACCACCTCTGAGACCCAGGCAAGGGTGCAGCACTCCGCTCCGAGTTGCTGAAGCCAAGGTCCTACATGTGCACATAACTCTGGAGTCACCGGAGTTGACCGGAGTTGACCCGGTCTTAACAGGTAGCAGGTAAAAGGTAAGGTAAGCAGGTAAGGTAAGGTAAGGTAAGAAGGTAAGGTAAGGTAGGGTAAGCCGGTAAGGTAAGGTAAGGTAAGCCAGTAAGGTGGTGGTGAGACCCCTGAGAGGGGCAGCGACAGGGAAAGTGTCATAAGGAGAGAATGCTCACCTAGAGGAGGGGGAGTGGACAGAGCTACCAACAAGTCGGAGAAGTCCACACCTGGAGCAACCTCTGCAAGAACCTTGCGAAGGTGGAGAATGACTCCCAGAGCTCTGAGGTCTGCCCCTTGTGCTGCGACTGAGAAGATGGTCGATTTGTACAGGTCTGATGCTGCAGGACCCAGAACAGGGGGTGGCTGTGCTGCGAGGCACCCCAAAACAACTGCTAGTGGGGGGTGGTGGGCCAGGATCTGAATGGAAGGGATCACCTCTGGCAGCCTCCGGGCCAGTCCCATCCCCAGGGGACGACAGGTCCATGGCCCAAAGTTTACCTTTGTCCTGTTTCTTCTTTGGGGGCACTGAATGAGTTTCGGGGGACCCACTGGGGTGGGGGCAAGAGGACTTGAGAGTTGGTGGGGTAAGGAGTGCCCAGGCAAGGGACGGGCCACCCTTCTCAGAGGACAGTACCAAAGTGACACCAGGAATGTTTTCCAGGAGGGCTGCCACTTCCTCTAGACCAACCCAACCCAGCAAGGATGCGACAGGAACTACAGGGTTGCCAACCCCAACTGGATTGTCAGGAGGGGGTGAAATGGGAGAGGACGGTTCAATGTCATCAGGAGGAATTGGAGAAAGGGAACCGTCATCCACAATGGGATCAGCCGGATCCCCAACCGACGCCAATGAGGCAGGCGGGAGGGCAGAGCAGCTGTGAGCGGAATGGCAAGCAGGGGCCATGAGGGCAGCAAGAGCGAAGGAAGAGAGGAAGACACAACTATCTAAGTGAGAAAAGAAGACCGCAAACCCCAGCCGACGTCAGGGGAGCGGAGCAAGATGCGAAAGCATCTGCGTAGATCATTGCAGATGCTTTTGTATGCGCCCGACGTCGGAGCCCAAAAACCTGTCACCAGCACCTCATGCCTCGAAGCTGTCGACTGACATGACTCTAGCTTGTCCGTCTTCACGTATCGTGTCTCGAGGTTGGTAATACACCTTATCTGGTCACTATACAAGGTATCTGATTGCTACGAATGGTCATACATATTTGGCCTTGGTACGATCTGGTAAAGTGGTGAGTGAGTTTCCTCTTACACCATGTACTAACGTCTTTAGATCGAGACTTGAGCTTGCCTCGATGACACGGTTCGTTCGTGTGATTTGTAAGACATCTGAGAAGGTGGTTTGGTGGTTTGGACGGCCTAGGTATGTCGCCTTATACCATTCTTGTTGACCTATTTGCTTTTTTAGCTAGGAGTCGTGTTTCAACTCGTATCGAGTCACAGCATGCACCGCTTGTTACTTTGTCCATCAGACACTTTCTTTCATCCGTATGGACGCTGTCTCCGTCGTTTCTGTGGCTCTAATCAACCCCAATGTCGTGTTCCGCCTCCTGGACTTGTACATGGCCTCCTGGCCCGGTATCTCAATTTGGTGCATTCATTTCATCGACGCACTCATTTCTGATGTTCCTGGGTCGTCCATGGTCGCTATCGACGCCTGCTCCATCGATTGTACAGCTCCAATCACCTCCAACATCATCCTTTGGCTCTGGGACCTCCTCCAGCCCTCCTAGGTCTGGAATTCGAGCTGGTGCGTTCGTTTCATCAACGCGCTCGTTCCTAATGTTCCTGGGGAGTCCTTGGTTGTTGTGGGCGCTGGCTCCATCGCTCTGGCGGTCTGGATTGACTCCATCGTCGACCTTCGCCTCCTGCACCTGCACCTGCACTCCTTGACCTGTAACATGGCTCGACGCGTTCGTTTTGTCGTCATCGACACATCTCGTCGTCCAGGCCCTTCCTGGGACCTGTGGGAGTCGCTTGGTGTGTCACTTTCACCGCCCGGGTTGTATGGCTTGTTGTATCTCCTCAGGTGAGTAGCCTGGGTATGGTTGCTCTGACCATTTGTCCAACCGTTCTGATGTGTTCCGCAGCTTCTTCTGCTTGTTCCCACTGCTCTGTCAAATATCAAGTGGTATTTCATATTCAGATATTCTTATCCTGATACCGCTGATATTATAATATTCATTTTCATATTGATATTTATTCAATATTCTAACGTCATACATTAGTCATTTCTTATGACTCACTTACCAATCATCATTGGACACATAGTAATCATGTATGACAGATAATGCGATTCCATCACATACCCTTCTTCCTTATTAGGTAGAAAGATAGGACTGTGCACAGACCAGTCCAAATATGTACATACAATCCTGTATGGTATATAAGAGGAGAGCTCCCTCATATCTGCTCTCCTCAGTCAGTTAGAAATCTATCTTCTACTCCACTCCAATCACTCTTGCTTCACTCTAAAGTCTCCTCAAGTAAGTCTCTACTTGATTATACCTGCGCATACTTCTCCAAGAGAGGAAATATCCTATGCATTAGCATAGAGAAAGAGAACATCCCAGTTCTTTAGGTTATGAGCCCTACTTAACCAAGCGGCTGGCATATCTTTACACGTACCTTATCCCATCGCCACCTACCTTGGTTCAGCCATGGAGACTTTTGAAGCTATGTGTTTCATCCAGGTGATGTTCTGTTTGATCGAATCCTTCCGGATCGTTCTCACAGCTCACCCAACCTACCAACGAGCATCATTCATGATTTACTGTGATGAGGATGTGATAGTTTCATACTTCACATATTCTTTGGATCTCCAAATTCACCATTTCTCACTCGATTATCGCATTTCTATTGCTAATCGACTTTATCATTGCTATATAGGCTTTGACAACCTTTATCTACCAAATACAGTTAGTCAGCCTCTGCCGAGAACTCCCTTGGCGAGATCCCCATTCCCATCACCTTCTATCACTCGAGAGCCTACCGCCTCAACAAGCGCTGCTCCAGAACCTTCCATTCTGAGAACCCCCCCGGTTCGAGAAACTATCCAACTGACTCTACCTGCAGCCTTTAATCCCACAAGATCTAGACGAAGGAATCGTCAGTCCAATCCATCATCACCGGGACTATTCCCCACAACGATTGAATGTGCTCGCCTTACCTCAGAATCTGCACCAGTTGAAACTGTAGAACTACTGAGAGACTCTTCCATACCGTGCGGCACTAGAGAGTGTTACAGAAGTACACTAAACTCGATCCAGCCAATTCACAGACCCTGTCCATTCTGTGATAACCACCTGTCCCTCGACGAAATTTGTTTTGGACTACATCCCTCCTCTATGCACATCCACCATCGTATCGTACAATCAGAAGCAGGATTCCATCACAATTGGAACAACTTTGTCGATATACCAACCAACTGGAGTACCCTTGGCCGACCAATTCATCACCGTGACCAAGAGAATCTACTTGCATATCTTCGCTTAAACTGACTCCAAACCAACCAACAAATCGACGATAACTCCCCACCTGCTCCACCATACAATGAATGCTTACCCTATGATTCCCGAATTCTATCAGAGGCTCAAAGAAATTCAAACCTCTCAAATATCAGAAATGAATCATCTGGAACTCATGACAGATCTAATTCCTCTCAATCGTCCCCACAACCAATTCGAATGTGCCCACATATGGGAAGGAGAAATTGAAATCGTACCAATCGAAACGACGCCGGAGCAACGAGCAATCTCGCTCAAACTCCTTATGGACTCACAGAGTCTCCGGCATCGCACGTACCTCGAGAAAGCAGTTTACCTCACGAGGCTAGATCCAGAGAGACCAGCGATCTTCCGAACCTTGAAACTGATGCCTCCTCCTAGAGAAAGGCATTCTTTTAGATTCAATGGCAGAAAAGTATACTTCTACAGAGCAGGCAACGTCCCACCATACCCAATCGGATACATTCCTTCAAGCTGTATCTCGATTCCTGTACATCTAACAACTGCAGAGACCAATACTCCTATGGGATCATTGTTAGCCACTGGGTTCATGTTCCCAAACAAACCCCTTAGCTCTGTATACGAAGGCATGCGCTGGGCCTTCCCTTCACTGTCTTACAATGAGACTACTCAAGCTTACTGCCATGACGCCGGTTTCGAAGTCCTCCAGAGAGACCACTTCCCTCCTCTTGATGAGGAAGACGACATGAACACACTGCTTCTCAACTCGGTTTGTAATAATAACATCCTTTTTGAGACATACCCTTCTTATTATGCGACACTCGGATACAAACCTCCCATGCCATTTCAACAATGGTACCACTCACAGATCAATAGCCTTCTCAGATGAGAATGGAAAGCTGATCGCCTGAACTCGAAACACATCGAAGTTCAGAGATATATGAAGGAAGGAAAGACGTATGCGGAAGCATGTCATCTCACCTATCCACCTCCTAAAAGGAGAGCTGTGGAGGTATCAGAGGAAAAGACAAAAACAATTCTGTCTAAAAAGTGTAGGATGTAAACAGATCTTGTAATAATTCATGGGAATGGAGGCATTGATCGAAAAAGGGGGTTCCTCTATTTAAGTTCCTCATTACTAACAAAAATTGATTACAGCCATGACTCAACAACCATCCCAACAAACTCTCCAATTCCCCAAAGCTGACTCTTACAAGATCGAATCCTATCAAATGAAGGATTTCGTTCTCCTTACTGGCAAGGAAAACTATGCTGAATAGTCCATGAGAATCGAATACCTTCTCCTTACCGTCAATCAAGCGGATTGGTTGAAGCCAGTGCATTACTCACTTATCACTACCACTCACGCCGACATCCAGGATTGGAAGGACACTGATAATAAAGTCCTCGCCATCCTATGTTCAACCTCGCACTATTCCTTAGCGAAAGAAGCTCCCAAAGATTGGGAAGAGGATGACATTCGAGCTACCACTACTATTGTTGCTCACAAACTCCTCGAGTCAAAAACCTTTAGTTACTGGCACCACCTCCAAGAACGATATGGCGCCAGAGGACTCACAGGAAGGTATCTCAGTTTCTCCAAACTGATGAACCATCAGATCAGGGAACATAAAGCGGAGGAAGACCTCCAGAAAATCCAGTCCATGTTCCAAGAAATGGATGCCTGTGGAGGAAACCTCAACAGAGAAATGAAGGCACTGTTACTCTTACATGCCATCCCTGATTCCATGAGCAATATACGCTCAACTCTCATCCAAACTGCCTCCGATGACATCGATGTCTATGACATTGAATCTACCATCCTCGGAGAGATCAACCTAAGGAATACCTGCTCACGAAATCACTCCAGACCACTCCATCACTGCATATCTGCTGTCGCCTCTACCTCCTCTCAACCCTCAATTAACAGGACTGCTATAATACGGAACGGTCCTCCCAGGCAAAACACCTGGAGACCCCAACAACAACAACCACCACAACCTCAAAACAGTGGTCCGTCCCGTGGCTCCAACCGCAGAGGACAAGGAAAATCTTATAGAGGACGAGGAGGGAACAACGCCAGCAATTATTACGAACGAAGGAAACAGAAGAAAACGGCGAATGCCATAGCAAACACTGCAATAGGATCTTTACCCCTATCTGCGAGAATCGAAGAAGTCGGACCTCAACATGACGACTTCGAAGAACCTTTGTATATGGAGATGGACACCAGACAAGATTTCGACTCTACTGTTGTAGAACCAGGACCAGGATGGGGAGACAGCGACATGCAGTCATTCACATTCCCCACTATTTCACCTCAGTACTTTCAAGGCCACAGTCTCTGAAACACCAGTATCAGGGACTGCAGACACCCACACTGGTCGCAACAAGAAGAAAAAGAAGGAGAAAGGTAAAATGTTTGTACTTGGAGGATTAACTATGGGACAAATGCTACCTGGCACTTCTGCCAGAGAATTATTAGAAGGACTACCACCTTCACCGCGGATGAGATACTCCACGAGTAAAGCATTAGCTATGGATCCTGATGATCCAATCCCCATATATACTGCGTCAGGAGCTATCTTCTCCAGACCACCTTGTGTAGATGAACGAGAGATCCTCCTATCCTCCAACTACAATAAACGTATATTTGGCTGTTATACCATCGGAAACGCTGAGGGAAAACCACATCATTGGATGATGGATAGCAGTTGTACAGACCACATTTCCCCATATATGTCCAACTTCATCCATCTCGGACAAGAACAACGATCTGCCACCGTTGCTTCCGGATCAACAATATCTATGTATGGTCCAGGGAAAGTAATCTTATCACCTAACAACCTACCACAGACAATCTTAGAAGACGTCTGGTATGCCCCTCATACTTCCTACTGACTCTTATCTATCCCCTCTCTTACCATGAAGGGGTATAAATGCTCTATTACAAATGGACGAACACAAGTCTGGAACACTGATGGATCTTTGGTAATACAGGCCTCTGCCTTATTTCCACAAGAGAACAACCTACATTGGTTTCAGTCACCTTCGATTAAACTTTCGGTTGTGACATCAGTTCACATATTACCTGATTCCATCACCCTTTGGCACTTGCACCTTGGACATCCCTCTCAGAACACTCTTCAACAACTTCGGAAGAATACATCTGGTGCTCCTCACCTTCCTAATACAAAACTACCACCCTGCAAAGGATGTGCAGAAGGAAAAATGGCTAATCAACCTTTCCCTCCTTCTGATAAGTGATCAACTCGACTGCTTACCCTTGTACATACCGACCTTATTAGTCCAATGCCCAAGGAGTCACGATCCAGGAAGAGATATATTCTCACTCTCATCGATGATTATTCCGGTTACGCAATTCTATCTTTTCTTCGAGACAAGTCCGAGACCTGTGCACAACTGGTTACAATGTTTTCCTTCTTGGAAACACAATCCGGACTCACCATCACCTCTGTATGTTCAGACCGAGGAGGGGAATTTATGGGACAGAATGTCAAAATGTTCTTCTCATCCAGAGGAATCAAACATGAAACCTCAGTCCCACATACTCCACAGCAAAACGGTCATGCAGAGAGGTTCAATCGAACTTTACTCAAGAAAGTGAATGCAATACACCATCATGCATGTCTACCTGACATCTTTTGGCAAGACACCATAGAGACCTCCCTTCACATATATAACCGACAACCTATGCACTGTCTCAACTGGAAAACCCCCATCGAATACTTTGAGAAAAAGAAACCAGATATCTCCTACTTTCGAATCTTTGGTTGTACAGCATATGTCTTTATTCTGTCAGAGATGCGTAAAGACAAGCTTGCACTAAAAGCTGAAGAAATGACATTCATTGGTTATGAATCCCATACCAAAGGATATCGCTTCTGATCCCAAACCAGACATCGGATGTTCATCGCCTCACATGCCATCTTCGATGAATCACGGTTCTTATCATGTTCCAGAAAGAGTAAAGACAGACAAGACCTGTCGATACCAACTACAAACAACCTTCCTATTCAAATAAGGGACGAAATACCGGAACCTCGACCCCCCAATCGATATATAAATGTCGACCCACAAAATCTCAACATAAGATCAACACCCGATGATAATACGTCTACATCATCGGGATCATCATGGCAAACCGCTCCTAGGTCTAATGAATCTACTCCCTCCTCTCCCAAATCCGAAGCATCCTTACCATCTCTCGGATCTGAGCTATTTGACCTATCCCATCCAAGCAGAAGCAAAGGAAAGGAATGCGCAGATTCACCTCACTCATCACCTCTACACTTCCCATTATCATCTCCCGAATTAAACAATTATTGTTCACCTACTGTTCAATCTCCATCACCCCAACCTGGACCTTCCAACTAGAAGAGACCTATACAGCCAGGAAGGTTCAGAGACAAACAAAATGAATGGAGAGATATAGATGATATGCCACAGCATAAACGCTATCATCTCCCTGATTACAAATATCAGGAGACAAGACCTCTTAGGCCCACAGACTGGCAATCACCGATACAGCAGAGAGAACCTTTAGCCGAATTCAGGGCACTGCCTCACCAACACCGCCCTACCTTCAGACAGCAAGCCAATATAAGAGCGCCTGTCGAAGAGAGACAATCCACTAGGATCAGAATTCCACAAGTAATGCCAGATAACACATACGTTCAAAGACCACCTCTCAAAATCAAGAGAGATATCCAAAGAGGTCAGGAAGTGATTCAGGAAGTGCCGATGCAACAGGACATTGCAGAAACTCAAACCAATGAACCAATGGGTGAGATGTACTCAAACCAATGGTTGAGACATCATTTTGCACAAGCTATCACGATCACAACACCAAAACATTATTGTGATATCCTCAAGCTATCTGACTCAGATCAGAAAGCATGGAGAGACACCATGAATGATGAATACAAATCTCTCTTAGACCACAATGTCTGGAAACTAGTTGATCTACCCAAAGGTTGCAAACCTGTCCAGGGAAGATGGGTATTTGCAGTCAAAAGCGATGGCAGAAAGAAAGCATGCTTTGTCGCGAAAGGCTTTACACAAGTCTTCGGTATCAACTATGAAGAAACCTTCTCACCAGTCACCAGGTTTGAAACCGTTCATCTACTCCTTGCTACCGCAACATTGGAAGATTGGGAACTAGAAGCCCTTGACGTAAAAACTGCCTACTTATTTGGCAAGTTAGACAAAGAGATTTATATGGTTCAACCTGAGGGTTTCATCAAGAAAGGTCAAGAGACAAAAG
This sequence comes from Royoungia palumana, assembly GCA_038089855.1. Classification (NCBI taxonomy): domain Eukaryota; kingdom Fungi; phylum Basidiomycota; class Agaricomycetes; order Boletales; family Boletaceae; genus Royoungia; species Royoungia palumana. The sequence goes on from JBBPLQ010000588.1 coordinate 17,349, forward strand.
TCTGTTGATTGATCAAGTCCATCTATGGACTTAAACAATCAGCGCTGCAATGGAATAAACAATTGCATGCTTCCCTGGTAAAGTTCAGTTTTACATGAATACACACCGATCCAGGAGTCTATTATAAATTTATCGGCAAAGATATCATCGTTCTTGTTTTTTATGTTGATGACGCTCTATTCATAGGCAGTAATCGACCTCTAGTCCTCAAACACAAACAAGAATTCATGAAGCATTGGGAATCAAGAGATCTTGGACAAGCCCAAGAATACTTAGGAATGCGGATTACACGAGATCAAAAGAAAAGAACTATTCGTCTTGACCAGTGTGCCTATGCCAAAAAGGTCGCTGAGACAACTCTCGAAATCGAGTGTTGTGTAGTTAAAAGATAAAGAGACTTTGTTGCTTAGAGTAGTTGATTTGAGAGGAAACGACAAGTTGATTAAACTGGGGAATGTATGCTAGTACATGAGGGTTTATATACTTGTAAAGACTGTGTATGTATGTTTGTACTATTCTAGAATGTTCCGTCAAGGTAAGCATATGATTGGATGATAAGTAAGAATGTAGTGATGTCATAGATAAGGCATAGCTTTGTGGCGTATCATATGGAAGAGAAGTTGAGAAGCGTGACATGTGTTGATGGAATGGAAGCATAGGGTATAGGGTTAATATGAACATATGGAGTTAGATCTTAATCGGTGCCTTGATGTGTGGCAGCCAATCATGGTTGGAATCCAGCATAGGTT
>JBBPLQ010000589.1:0-18070 GCA_038089855.1 Royoungia palumana
GAACGGATCACCGAGAGCATTTCTTTGTCGGCGATTGGATAATTCCGTTCTTCTGGTGTCATACTGTGAGAATTAAAGGCAACCGGGTGCCATTTATCTCCTTTAAGAATAGAAAGAACCGCGCCCGTGGCATAATCCGAGGCGTCCGACTCTAAACGATATTGGCAATCGTTGTCAGGATACGCGAGGATCGGTGCGGTGGTGAAAGCATGTTTTAGCGTGTCAAACGCCGTTTGTTCTTTTTCTGTCCATGTCCATGCGACTTCCTTTTTGGTAAGGTCGTGGAGAGGACGTGCGATTTTAGCATAATCTTGGATAAAGCGCCTATAGAAGTTGGCGAGTCCAAGGAAGGATCTGACATGTTTTACTGTTTTTGGTGAAGGCCATTCCTGTATAGCCTTCGTTTTCTCTTCGTCCATGGAGATTCCGTCGGTTGATACAATCATTCCGAGGAAGTCTACTTTCTTCACGGAGAAGTTACATTTTTCTGGCTTAATGTAGAGGTCGTTCTCGCGTAAACGCCTGAGAACTTCCAGCACGATCTTGTTGTGTTCCTCTTGGTTTTCGGTAGAAGTGAAAATCATAAGGTCATCGATATAAACTACCACGACTCCTTCCATATCTGCAAAGATTTCATTCATCATGCATTGGAACGTGGCGGGGGAGTTGCATAAGCCGAAGTACATGACTACTGGCTTGAAGGTTCTGCGAAAGCATGTGAAAGCTGCCTTCCATTCGTCGCCTTCCTTGATGCGTACATTATTGTATCCCCATCGAAGATCCATTTTTGTAAATAGTTTTGCATGTTTGAGCTTGTCAACAAGCTGCGCGATAAGAGGTAAAGGATAGTTATTTTTAACCGTGTGTTCGTTGAGATAACGGTAGTCTTGGACCATCCGTTTCTTTCCGTCTTTCTTTGGGACGAAGAACACCGGTGATGTTTGTTCTGATTTAGAAGGTCGGATATAGCCCTTTGCCAATTGGTCATCTATAAACGCCGAGACTTCTTCTTGTTCTGCCGGTGATAGGGGAATTAATCTACCCTTCTTAGGCTTGAACGTGTCTTTTAATTCGATAGCGTGATCCCAAGGCTTTCTCAGGGGCATTCTTTCAGATTCCTTCTTTGAGAATATGTCTAAATATTCATGGTATTGCTTTGGAACCAGTTCCTCAGCTGTTTTCTCTTTTGGTTTTTCTGTTGCCTTTTCGGCAGCATAAATGTCATGTATGTATATATGTGTCATAGGCATCTTCGACTTCTTCACAGGTCACTTTCCTAATGAAGTCCGAAGCTTCACACTGCAGCGGGCACCATGTCAAATCGACCGTGCTGGATTTCCAGTCTACATATTTTGGGGTTGTGGTGTTTTAGCCATGTATACCCTAAGACGAGATCTTTATCTCTGAGATTTGTAATCTCCGCTCTTGCGTGTTCTTTATGCCCTTTATAGTTTATGTTGATTTCGACATAATGTGTTATTTTCCCAGCAGCGTTATCTGAACCGTCTGCGTTGAACACCCTGACTGGTGTGGGGAGTGGTTTTGTAGGGATTTTATTTCTTTTTACGTATTTTTCGTTTATGAAGATTACGTTTGCTCCGCTATCAAGAAGTACAGAAGCATTGTATGGGAATGGGGAGTTTGTCGTGGTGATTTCCAACGGCAACATGAGCTCCCTTGACATATTGATTGTTCTAATAAATTTTTCTTCGTACTTCTTAGGAGAATCAAGTACTGGAGTATCGTCCCAGCCGCGCTCAGTATGAGACGCTCCTGACGGCATATTCTGTATAGGTTTAATAGATATGGGGCTTATGGTCTTTGCACCCCTATTGGCCGGCCAAGCAATTTCATAATTACTGGTATCATAATCGCTGAGGGGATCATCGGCAATGTCCTCACCCTCATCGGCTAAAAGTCCGAAGGAGTTGAAAGACTGACCTTGGCGAACGTGAGAATCCTTCTGTCTCAGTTCGCTTTGCCTTTTCCCTTCCCAGCATACTTTGCAGCGAAGTGCTGCTCTATTTGATCCCGGGTCATCCCGCGGAGATCTGCGAAAGAGTCTTCCTTGATCTCTTCCACTTTGCTTGTTGAGGCCATGGGGACCTCGGTTGTTTGTGTTCTTATTTTATTTGCGCTCTGGGCGCATCCTTTGTAGTGTTGTCCATTCACCCATTTGCAGGTGGGACAGACGTTTTTCTTTGGGGCTCTACAGTCTTTTACCATATGCCCTGGTTTCTTGCAATTTGCGCAAGTCCTTTGATTGTTGTAGCCGTTTCCAGATGGCTTCTTTGTGGGGACAGCATTGACAAACCATCCTTCTTCATCGACTTCTACTCCGTCGACCTGCATAGCATTTGGGTCCTTTTTCCTGGACCATGTGGCGCTGCGGAGGAAGTTTAAACTTTCCTGGGCTGTTCCCACCTTTCTTATTTCATTTAGCCAAGCGTTGACGTCTGTGCCCAACGTGGCCCTTTTTCATTCTTGGAATATCTGTTCGATAATGTACCTCGAGGTGTTCATTTCCAAGAGGCGAACAGCGTGTGAATCGGATATGTCCGATTGTTGGTGCAGTGACTCCCATCTGACTAGGAAGTCATCTGTCTTCATGTTTCCTTGTGCGCATTTTTCTATCTGCGCTATCGCCCAATCTCCCTGCAATGATGGCCGGAAGAAGGCCTCAATTTGACCCTTTATGAGAGTCCATGTGTATTTGGCAGGGTCCACAACCACCTGCCCTATCCTTGTTTGAGTGAAATTGCTCGCTTTCCCTCCTTGCATCCGTGAGAGGACTGCCAAGGTGGCGTCGGTGTTTGTTGTGCTGACGTTGTTGATCGTCAGCCAGGCCTGCATCTTGGCCCACCATTCATTGAATTTTTGTATTGACCCGTCGTAAACTCCTGGGTCGCTGAAGATTTCGATCTTCCTTCCAACTCCTGCCATAGGAGCGGGTTGTGGCATTGCTTGCCCTTGGTGTTGTGCTGTTACCTGCGCAATTGTTTGTTGCAAGGTGTTTATCTCTTGCACATGTTGGTTTATTGTGAAGTTCAATTGTGTGATGTAGTTCTGGGCTGCCAGCATCACGTTTACAACATCAAGATCCGTCAGGTCAGTTCCAGCCACCTGTTTCTGTGCGATGTCTTGAACTGCATTAACGAAGTTCTGGGCCATTGCGGGAAGAAGAGGTATTTATTAAAAAAGGGTTTTGGGGAGACGAGAGGGTTTGCGTAGGGAAGAGTGTGGTCATAAGGACCTTGCTTGGTGATCTATAATTTGGTCGTAGACCGCATATCCTACTCTTTTCCTTCTGTGACGGTATTCGTCCCAGTCCCTGTTTCTCTGTCTCTGCTCTTCTAAATCCGGAGGATCGTACTTGTTGGGATCCCCTAGGCTGGTCTCGGTTAACTCTGTTAGATCCGAGAGAACAGACTCTTCTCTTTCACGCTTAACCGATATCGGTGCGTGGATTGGTAACACTATAGGGGAGGGTTCTCGCTTAACTACCCTTGTTCCCTGTTCTTGTGCAGCGTAATCTGTTGCTGCGGATTCCTGGCTTATCTCCGATGGATAACAGAGGCTATTAATAGTGCGAAGCGTCAACGCTCCTCTTAACACTACTTCTTCTGATGCGTTTCTAAACGCTACCCAGGGTAATCCTTCCGCGGTTATAATGCCAGCGAGAGTGGCGGAGTCCAGAGGTTTGTCTTCGGGATACCTTCTGTCTCTGTAGCTAGACCTTAACTGCTCTACCTCCTCTGTGCTAGCTCTGGCTACAGCAGGGGCGATCGCTTCTAATATGAAAACGCCGGCGTTAGTTAAGTCTTCAGGGTTCACTATGCCCGAGGCTTCGTAAGTTCCTCGTCTAGGAATTGCCTGCTTCAACGCACTTGTGCTTCTTTAGCGGAGTCAAGCAGGTACGTTGGATACTGCTCTGGGCTTCTCTGCCTCGACTATTGGTAGGGGTCGATTCGACAAATGCGGAGAGAGAATGAGTTTTATCAAAGTGAAACAACACTCGAAAAGCGAATGAAGTTTAGTGGAGTAAAGTGATTTGAGCTTAGAGGTGCTTTAGAGTGGAGAGTATCGAAGTTGATAAAACTAAAGAGTGTGGTTACTACATCGAGGGTTTATATAGTGTCCACTGTGTGTGGTCGTATTTACGATAGTACACTAATAAGGAATGTGGTACGATATCCTGTATCTAATTGTCATTGGACGATAAGGAGTGAGTCATAGATAAGGCACTGCCTTGAGAATGGAAGAGAAGCGTCGAGCTTCTGTGGAATGGAATGTGCATGGATCATATCCGATTGGATAGTTAAATATATGCTGCTTCTATTGTGGCAGCCAATAGGAATCAATCCCGAGCATAGGTTTAGCATGAGGCGTCTATATTTAGAATGTGTCCTTCAAGGACGGGTGGAGGGGAACGACATAGGATGAGGGATTGAAAGTCTTGTCAAAAGACTGTATGGGATTCATAGGCATGAAGAGTGTAGGAAATGGAATCGGATTGGAGGTGATCGTAACAGTGGATAGCAGAGCCACAGTCAGAAGAGAATGACTGTTGGGCATACTCTGCTTCGCCAACAGACCGAGTAACATGGACACACAGGCCCATTCTTCATCTGTTAGCTGGAGATTCTGAAGCTTGGCATGCTTCTCTCAATCCTTCTCAGCACCAGCTATTTCATGCACAAAGGTGTCAACATCCTTTGCAAGAGAAGGTCCGAGTCAGTGGAGATAGCATGATGAGTGATGCCATGTACATCCTTGAGTTTTTCAGCATGGTCGAGCATCAGATAGGTCGACGACCACCAGACTGGCATATCAAGGACAAGTTGCAGTGGACGTTCTCGTGGTGGATGATTTGGCTTGTCTTGCCATTGAATCACCTGAAACAATTGTTTGCATTTGGCAGATGACCACTCCTGAGGAGCATTCCAAGCATCAGATAAGCTCACATAATGTATGATCATGTATATATTAGAACACACCTTGATACAAATGGACTGTATTACTCCTATTTCATCTTGTTGAGACCCATGCCTGGCAATTAAATCTTCCTCTGGCTGCTTCGGGTCATATTCCTTGGAATGGCTATACACACAAAGGAGTGCTTGTATAGCTAGATTGACAATATGAGCAAGGCAACTTGATATTCATGTCAGCAGACTCGGAAGCAAGGATGGCATGTAATAAACATACCAAACTTGTCTCTTTTTGGCAAGCCATGGTTTGCCTGTCAAGCCCTTGATTTGCTTGGCAAACTCATTCATCATTGTGTCCATGTTGCTGGCATTATCACAGGTGACATGTCCAATCTGTTTTACAAGCCAAAAAGTCAGCTGCATCATGGCATTGTCGCAAGATTTACCTTGTGTGTGATGCCAAGCTGCTGGACAACCATAAACAGGGCTTGCCCCAATTGGATGCCATAATGGGCACTGTTCATTTGTGTGAATCCGAGAAGTGCAGTCTTGACTTCCCAAATGCCCAGCGAGCTTTCCTGTGTCCATGATCCCATGACTGCAAAGTATGCATTAGTATTCATGGCTTGCCATGCATCGCACGTCAGGTTAACCCGTCCTCTGACGGTGTCGCTCTACAGATAGATCAGTTAGAAAATTGATGCGCTACATAGTACATAATACATACCAAAAGCTGTGAACGTAATTTGAGCATGTGCCCCTTGAACATATTGATGATCAGTGTGCGCATGTACTTGCGGTTCAGAATCTTCACACCACTTGGCGCTTGTGCCGCAACCTTGATCATTTTTTTGAATGATGGGTGTTCGAGAGCAGAGATTGGCTGGAGAATAATTAGCTCAAACGTCATACCATAAAGTCGGAGATTACTCACCTGATCTGTGTTCACAAGCCATTCAATTGCTGCTGTGTGAAAGCGCTCATCGCTGTATTTTGGAGCACATGGCTGAAGGTGGCTGTCGAGTTGGGTTTGACATGCAGATTGTGAACCTTCTTTCTGTGACTTCCAATCCTTTGGAAGCATCAATGTGAAGTTATTGTCATTTGCCCACTTTAGGTACTCGGCCTAGTAGCATTAGCACTCACAGACAACACTGTTACACCATAGACTATACCTACCCGATGAGATGATTCCAGGTGATGTTGCAGTGTCGAAATCTCAGCAATGAGGATTTTACTATAAATGCCAGCCATAAGATTAGTGTAACATATATCATTAGTTGGAAACATATGAGCAACACTTGCATTTGCAGCAATTCTTGCCATCGGTGTCATGAACAAACAGCTCATCAAAGAAATTGCTGATGTTGTGGCTACGTTCCTTGTGTTGAACCTTTTGAGGCTCATTGATATCCAAGACTTGTGTATCAGCGAGTAGGCCATTGGATCCCACTGCCTTGGATTGTTGCGTCAATGAGGTACCTGTGATATAAAAATGTTAGCTTTGGTACAGCAGTTTGTATTTACTCACCACCTTTGTCGATCAAGGAAGCGACACATTTGCCTGCGAAGGGCTGGTCAGCTAAGTCACCTAAAATGAACGAGTTCACACCTTTGCAGGCTTTGCTTGGCCCTGCATCAGCAAAACACTTTCATCACTGTCTAGGACTGTACAGTACTACACAGTGGCCACAGCCACTCACAGTGCCACAGCTAGGTCCCCTCCTGTACAACTCACTCACAGTCACTCACAGCAAATCTACAGCTCACTCACAGTCACTCACAGTCTCTTCACAGCTTATCTACAGCCCATCCACAGTCACTCACAGCCCAACCACAGTCACTCAGTCACTCACAACCCATCCACAGCCCATCCATAGCCACTCACAGTCCATCCACAGTCACTCAGTCACTTACAACCCATCACAGCTCATCCACAGTCCATCCACAGTCACTCACAGTCCACCTACAGTCCATTTACAGTGCTCCACAGTTATCATGTGTTGTACAAATTATGTTGCACAACAGTGACCATACAGTGCCATCATAGGCTACACTAGACTTTGAACACTATTAGACGTTGTAGATCACTGGTCACCATATTGCATACTCAGGCCATGAGATAGTGACTGCAAACACTTGGATTTTCATCAGTAAAGACAATCATAAGTGTTGTAGAAAATCCAAGCATGCCAGAAGTGGAGATGATACAAAAGCAGGGAAAATGTTAAGACTGGGTCAACTCTGGTCAACTCCGGTGACTCCAGAGTTATGTGCGCAGGTAGGACCTTGGCTTCAGCGACTTGGAGCGGAGTGCTGTGCCCTTGCCTGGGTCTCGGAGGTGGTCCGGATTTCGGAGGAACAGAGGTTAGGACTTTAGACGTTGACTGGCAACAAAGTCGAGTCGGAGTGGACGAGCGAAGCTCGAGTCGGAGGTCAGAGGAGGAGTTGAATCTAAGTTGATATTCGAACTGAGGAGTTACGACGAATACATGCGGGTTCATATACGGAGTAGGACTCGGAGTCTATAGGACAAGAACGGAGGAGGTCGTAACAAAGACAGGACGGTAAGGTTCAGAAGGGTCAACGGAGTCAGAGAATGGACCTAAGTAACAGAACAGCAGAATGAAGGGTTGTGCACTCAAGTGAGTCACAGGGACGAAGGTAACTAGGGTCTAAATCAAATACAGGGTGAATCGTATATAGGAACGGAGAATGGAGAAGCGGAGTACAAGTCCGAAAGTCGGGATTGCATACTTAATAAAATGTCAGTTGAAACCCACGGAGTTATGTCCGGAGTTACGTTGGAGATCGGACTTGCGGATCGGGATATGACAGTATCCCCTTCTTAGGCCTGAGCCCACGAAGGCCACAAGACCATAGGAAGACAATGCAGAGTTGCTTGGGTGTCACGTGATGCGGAGTTTGAAATTCCGGGCTTGTCTATAAAAGCTGCAGTGGTGCTCCTTCGTTCCTTACCTCTTGATCTTCATCATGTCTGCCTTCCCCAACATCCAGACGTGGAGTGACAACCGTCTTGCCAAGCGGGACGACGACGATGATGTCCTGTTCAATGCGAAGGCAATGGAGTGGAGAAGGCGAGCCAAGGTGTGCAAGGAGGAGGAGTGCAAGTGGGCAGAGGGGGAAGAACGGCGCTGGATAGAGGAGGCAGAGAGGAGGCGGGTGGTGGAGGAGCAGTGGAGGGCAGCAGAGATTGAGAGGAGGCAGGTTGCAGAGGAGCAATGAAAGGCTGAGGAGCAGGCCCGAAAGAAGGTGAGTGGTCCATGTGGCCACCACCAGAGTATGCTGACGGAGGCAGGCAGAGGAGATCCGCCAACAACAGGAGGCCAGCAGAAGTGGTAGCAAGGGGAAGGGGCCCACGTGCGTGCGGTGCGCACGGAAGCAGATGGAGTGCCAACCGGGCACAGGCCACAAGGCCAGTGTGTGCGTGGGTTGTCAAGTGGCCCGGCAGCGTTGTGAGGCACCAGCTCAGAAGAGGAGACAGCGGAAGTTGGAGGCGGTGGTGGAAGATGAGGAGTTGGGGAATGAGGGCGAGGACAAGTTGGAGTGGCCAAAGAAGAAGGCCAGAACTGAGGAGAGGTCGGAGGGAAGTGGAGTGGGCATAGGTGGTGAGTCGGAGGCCACCAAGGCACTCGAGAAGGCCATGAGGGCGATGCACCAAGTTGCAATCGCCCTTAGCACCAACTCGGTGCAGATGGCACGGGTCACGATGGCAGTTCTGCAGCTGGTGCAGCTGGAGGCACAGGCCCAGGGTGGTGTGGAGGTGGAGGTGGAGTGGAGTGGGAGGAATCGTCAACGGATGATTTGGACATCAATGCAACCATCAATGAGCAAGAGCTGACGGAGTTGGAGGAAGAAGTGGCGGGAGTGTCAGAGAGGGATGTGGAGGGTGATGTGGAGATGGAAGAGTCAGAGGAGCAAGTACATAGTAGAAGTGGTAGGGTAGGAAATTGTGTTTGTCTTATAATCAAAACTTATTTTCCTTTTCCCTTAAGTGCAATGAGGGCCTGGTTTCGACGGATATCGGAGGTGGAAGTCGGAGACAAGCTTGGAAGCATGGCCGAGTTCAGTAGCCAGCAACCAAGAGGTTTCTTCGTCCATGCCTTCGTATCCTGACCATTGGACCAAGTAAAGGAGTTGACAACTCTGTCGTCAGCAGTCGATCTTCGAGTCGAGGATCTTGGCGATTTTGTACTCAGGTTCGCCGTCAACTTCAATCAGAGGTGGCGGAGGTTGTTCACAGTTTGGAATTGTGTTTGGAACAGAAGGTTCCAATTGGGAGACATGGAAGATGTTATGACTTCTTTTTCCTTTTAACATATGTATAGGACACATTCATGGCCACCGTTCTCTCTTCATCCAAGAATGGTTGATTTCTTTCTCTCCTTAAAATTTTCACTTCCGAGGATTTCCTTTTTAGGAAATCCAACATCGGAACATGTAGTCCTGGATCCTGTCACGTGCCGTTCCTCCGACCTACTCCGCACTTCCGAGACCCAACTCCGGCGCCCTCGCGCACTCCGATACCCCGTCCGTAGATCTCCATCTCTCTGTTTCACTCCATCTCTCCATTCTCTGGTTAATAGTTTACATTCTATATCGTCATGTATTGCCTCCGTCCTAGTTACCCATGACCCTGCATGTACATTTCTCCGTCGACCCTTCTCTGTTCTCTGTCGACCCTTGTCCATTCCCCGTCTCCGACCCTTACTCCGACCCTTCTGACTCCGGACTTATTCATCTCCATCCCAGTTACGTTTCCCGTCCTCCGTATATAAGTCTGCACCTTGTCATAGATACTCTAGCTTGAATATCGACTAAGACTTCCCTGGCACTCCTCTCTTGTCTCGCTCCACTTCGAGTTCTCCCTTCAAACCCACTCCGTCCTCCTCGTCCTCTGAAATCTGGGACCCCCAACAAGGACAGTAAGGGTGCAGCGCTCTGCTCCGAGTCGCTGAAGCCGAAGTCCCAAACCCCTCGCACAACTCCGGAGTTGTATCCGGAGTTGACCGGAGTTGTCGCCGGAAATCCTGAATAGCCTTAACAGATCCGCAGTATACCTACTGCACCGCAGCCAAAGACCTTGGTCGTCTACAGTCTTCCTCCCTCCTCCCTTCTATCCTTCTTGTGTCACAGAGTTCCCTCCTTCCTTCTCCATTATTCCTGGGGACCCCATTCTGTTCCTTTTGGGATCATCTCTTCCTTCCCCCTCCTCTTTCATTCCTTAAACCTCCAAAGGGTGTCCCATTCCACTGACCTAACTCAGTGTTACGATCACGAATATTACGTTCTCCCTTCACAATTCTTTTCCCTCTTTATTTAAAACTTAGCTAACAGACTTAACTGATTAGATATCAGTGATCTACGATATGGGATCTCTATGGATCTAACGGATCCTTTCCACCTTCTCCCGATCGATCTTCCATTCTTATTGTGGCAGATCTTGCAATCAGATCTTCTAACCACATTCTCATGTTACGATCCAGATCTTCTCGCCACACGCAATGCGGTACGCTTCTCTTTCATTACTGCTTGCTTCCCTTCCATTTCACCACAGCCTTACGCCTCATTGTATTACTATACTTATCAGCCAATAGTGTTTCCCTCTCATTGCTTACATATGCTTGGTCCGTGCACTGATGGCTGTGTCCTTACATAGTATATATACGACTGTAGATACTCAATGTATTCCCCAGTCTTGAAATTAGTGACATTTCCTCCTTACCCTTGCCCAAGTAAAGCTACTAGCTTCTTGTGTTGTCTTCCGCCCAAGACTGCAAACCTCCGCCTTGCGAGTCTCCTCATCGTCGTCTCCTTGTCCAACCCTCAGATAATATCTGCCGGTTTCACTCAGCCCTTCCTGTACCATATATAAGTTGTAGGATACATGCCTATGTTCCCTAGCTTAGTTCTACTCAATTTACTGTGCTCAACCACTGTCGCCCTCTGAACTCTCCCTCCTCTTTGGAGAGCTTTCCCTCGAACCCTTCGAACCCCCTACAACATGCTAGGGATCCCTAGAACTCTTGAAACCTCTTGACAAGGGTACTCACCCTCAGAACAATCAACTCCTGCCATCCAGCAAGGGCCCCTATCTTCAGAACCTCCAGAACCCCTATCTCGGAACGTCGGAACCCCAGGCTCATTGAAACCCTTGACCCTCTGTCACTCGACAGAAGCCCCTATCTTCGGAACCCTCGGAACCCCTACCTCAGGATGTCGGAACCCTTGAGCCACTGAGTTAACACCAGTCCCTACCCAGGGTTGTCATAACGGAATAGGAGATGTGAAACCAAACATCTTCATCAATGGTACATACACTATGTTGCCCATGCCAGGCATGCCTGGACCAGTGGTGCCAGTAAGGGGTGACAATACAAATAATTGTCATCAAGACAATGATTCTAAGTGAATAACATGAGCTACAATATGGAATTACCAGATGGCTGGCAATGCAAAGGCCTTTTTGAATGTATGACAAGGATGACCCTGGCTTTCGTCAGCCCAGGAAATGATGATGCTGATATGATCTTTGCAATGAAGTCCTTAACGTTGGAGTGGGTGGAGATGCCAATGATGCTGGCAATAGTGCATCTATGAGTTATCCTCAACACCATTGACATTACCGTTCCTGAGCATTACATCCAGGCATTGACAATCAGCCTAGCATAGCAATTTCAACTCTGGAAGATTGTCCTTCAATGACACCTTGCAGATACTGTGTCATAAAATATCTAGAAGAAATAAATTACATATATTTTTTAAAAACCTGTATAGATGTATAAAACCACTCAATGAGATGGACCGTTGCCAACACCTCGTCTTGTGGACTAGGAAGTGGTCATGGGAAGAGGTTTTGTGAATATGGTAGTCATGTGAGTGCAGCAGGCAGGGCGATGATGTGACTTGAGTGCTGTCACGTGCCGTTCCTCCGACCTACTCCGCACTTCCGAGACCCAACTCTGGCACTCTCATGCACTCCGATACCCCGTCCATAGATCTCCGTCTCTCCGTTTCACTCCATCTCTCCATTCTCCGTTTATAGTTTACATTCTATCTCGTCATGTATTGCCTCCGTCCTAGTTACCTCCAACCCTGCATGTACATTTCTCCATTGACCCTTCTTCGTTCTCTGTCGACCCTTGTCCATTCCCTGTCTCCGACCCTTACTCCGACCCTTCTGACTCTGGACTTATTCATCTCCGTCCCAGTTACGTTTCCCGTCCTCCGTATATAAGTCTGCACCTTGTCGTAGATACTCTAGCTTGAATATCGACTAAGACTTCCCTGGCACTCCTCTCTTGTCTCGCTCCACTTTGAGTTCACCCTTCAACCCACTCCGTCCTCTTCGTCCTCCGAAATCCAGGACTCCCAACAAGGACAGTAAGGGCGCAGCGCTCCGCTCCAAGTCGCTGAAGCCAAAGTCCCAAACCCCTCGCACAACTCCAGAGTTGTATCCGGAGTTGACCGGAGTTGTTGCTGGAAATCCTGCATAGCCTTAACAAGTGCCGTCAGTGTCCCTTGGAACCTGAGTGAGCACATTGTGCCCCAATAACCTTAAGCATAGGGTAGTCAATGCGGTTGGGGTGTAAAGGAAGCTGTTCCTAATCGAAAAGCATAAGAACAGATGATTACCAGGGCAGATTACTACTTGCCTCTCCTCGGATGACATGAGATATGCCCATCTCATGGTCATCAACTGCAGAAGCAAGATGGCAGGTAGGGAACAAATCGGACTTGAGAAGAACAGGATTGGTTGGCAATGAAGCATGAGCATCCCAGAGTGCTCCGAATACAATGTTGTTTGCCGGAATGCATTGTGGGAGCCTGTCATCCTAGATGAGATCTCAACATAGTAAAGATGTGGCGGCCCATGACAACATATGTTGAGCCTGACAATAGACTTTTCACTGGCACAGGCACATCGCTTAACCTCTTTTGGTGAGACAGAGACATGCTTTGTCATACATTGAATCAGATCCAGCTCAGGCTAACCTCTCCCTTGTGGTAGTGAGCATGTCAGGGAACAGAAACAACGATACGTGTGGGCTGACTGTAGGAGTGAATTGGAAATAATACTTTGATCTGAAGGATGCATACCTCCAAGAATCGATGTGCATATGAGTGGTACAAGTCTAGATGTTCTGACTATCAAGTTGGTAATGAGGAACATGAGATCAAAAACAGATGCATACTTGATGATACTTGAGATGGAGAGGACATGGTTGGAGTGTAAACGATGTGGTTGAGTTGGAGACAACACAGACAGCCTGGGCTGAGCTGGAGACAACACGGTTGGACTGGAAATAATGCAGTTAGGCTGGAGATGACATGGTTGGGGTGTAGAAGACGCAATTAGGCTGGAGACGATGCAGTTGGGTTGGCCTTCTAGTCATATTTCATATGGAAGCCTGGACCCCGTTTGATAATACAGTGGCTAGTGTGTGTACAAGTCATGAAGTAAGGCATTGTCAATTCCTTAGACAGCAAAATAAACACTCATGAGTATCACAGCAGGTGATTTATCAGAAAGCAGTGTTCTCGTCCATTATTCCAGTGGGCAGGAGGCAGGGTGATGTCTTCGAGATGTTGGTGCGGATCATTTCGGAATACCAGGCAGACATGTAATGTCTTGAAAACATGCGTTCGACTGAAAAGTATAGATAAGCATGAGTAAAAACAATGGAGATGAATGAGATGGTATGCCCATGCCACACTGCTCAACAACTAAAATTTGCCAGTAATGGTCCAGTAATGGTGAACCTGCAGCATTGGAGAGCTTCTGTTGAGGAGTCGGCAGGTATTGAACGTCGAGACCTGAGGCCTTGAGGCCTTGAGGCCCATGAAAGGTGAACAATGTGGCTGTGACTTCTTTTTAATATCTATGTGGGAATTTGGATGTAAGCATCGACACGCACATTGTGGTGGTTGATATAGATACCAGCAGCCAGGTCATAACGATGGCTCCAGTATAAAAGGTATGCCATGTTGTTTATCGTTTTCAGGCTGTCTGATGGACCTCTCCAGCCACCAGCGTGCTGTCTTGGAACAGGCACAGGAGCTCCTTGAGAGAGCTGGGCTCAGGTTGCTGGCTGATCTCGAGTTGGCTTTCTCATCTTCTCATTCGTCCTCATGGCTATCCTTTTGTTCGTCCTCACAGCTATCCTCTCGTTCACCTACCCCTTTGATTTCCCACTGGTTTGCCCCATCACCTGCGGTCATCGCTTCTTGCTACATCCTGCCACCTTCATGCCCATTCACTCAGGACAAAATCGTTCAATGACTTCACAAGATCAATTCCAAGCAGACGGTGGACCAAATTGTCTTCCATGACCTGAACATGATAGTCGAATATCCAGAAACCGGTGCCACACCTTTCCAATCTGTTGCCCATGTGTTTTCCATCGATCCTGACCACTTCGTGCATCCCAAATCAAGTTTCCAGTATTCCTTGGGTGATAGCCATGGCGGGCTGAATGGTATTCACTACAGCCTTTTGCAGAATGACAATGGCGAGCTGGTCCCATGCGACTGGCTCTTGACATCTTGTGGGTATTTTGCTTGCATTTGTTATCTCCAGCAACTCACATTCCTAGGCCATGGCCTCAAGGTCTGCTCTGCCCACAGCAGAGATGCTACTTCCAATTCCTTAGATTGGTATGCAACCCATGAGGATGTGCGTGCTGCTGTTACCCCTCCGCCTTCCCTTCACACAACTCGAGCAGAAGTCTTCACAAAGACTCTGGCACTCTTCTGTTCATTGAGCAAGCATGGCTGTTCATTTGCAACCAGCTCTGAATACACCAGGGCAAGCATAGGGGTGGATGAGTCTGAGTCAGAACCCGAGATTGAGATTGACAATCTGAATAGGTCATGTCCTGGTGCCTTCATGCTGGTCAAGCATAGTTGTCAGAGTAGGCGAAGGAAAGTGGACGACAGTGAGGACCAGTGTAGGGGTAGGCTTGTGATACATCACAATGCCTACAATCAACATTTTATTGTGTATGTATGTTCTCTCCAATTGAGGTCTTCACTAACTGTGTCATAGCTGCAAGTACCACAAGCCCACTGATTGTGCACATCTCATCATGTGCAATCTTCAAGAGTATGATACCAACTACCTTTTGGTGCTGCTCAACAATGATCTACTGCGGATTTCACAATATGAGATGGCTGCTATGCAAGAGGGATATGGTCCACTGATTTCATGCACATTTTTATGTGCTTCATTGTGACTAATGAGCTTCGTAGCATATTGGCATCACCCTCTGGATGGCTCGCTCGCTCATGGATCTCTCCTCCCATGGGTCATGAAATGCTGCTCAAAATTCTATATCTATAAACCACAGGATCTTGTCGCATGTCCGCAAATCGTTGTTGTCTATCAAAACCCACATTCTCATATGCCACCAGCTCCTGTCAACACCCCTCCTCTACTTGAAGCCATATTAGAGAACCTGCTGTTGAGTATGGGCTGGCATCTTGCTGATGCAACGCCTCGTCAAATTGTGCTTGACACTGGATTTATGCACAGATTGTGGGATACACTCGGCTGGGACTGTGATAGGTCTCCGAGTCTTTCTGACCTTCATCCATAACACACGCCTCACAAAGTTCTCACATGGGACTGATTTCGATGGTAAGTGTTGTTGCAGTCATTTGTTTATCTATTCAACATATCCACAGCAATTCAATACCTTGTTACCAGCACTGTTGGTCAACCACGCTGCTATATTCACTGCACAGAGACTCACAAGCTGCAAAATGGTGAATTTCAGCTAATTGTCTGCATGACAGCTAACATGTCATTTGGGCTGTTGCATGCAACATGCCTTTCAATCAACATGTCAAATGGGAAGAGTTTGAAATCAAAACTTTGGACAATAATCTTATGAGATGTAAGTCATCTCTGCAATGGTTATTGTGTATCTGAGTCTCACAAGCTGATTTACAGCCATCGTTGTTGTATATCTTCATTTGAAGCCCATCCTGACTTCAACCACACACTACACACAATTAGAAGAGGTGGGAAGAAAGCAAAAGGTATATATTACCTATGTCGAAAACAACACTACTCTAACACATACACAGACTGGTTAAAGAACAAAGAGGACAGTCTCTTCATGATCCCAGCACTGTACTTTCCAAACAGCCTTATGCTGGCTGAGTTTTGGAGAGCTTGTCCAACAACAACAAATGGCAATAAACAAGCTCATAGAAACATAAACCATGATGGAATCAATCTCACATTGCTTGGAGGCATCATGCAATATCTACACATGTACATTGTACATCATGCACCATGTCACAGCTTGGTAAGCTGTCTTCACAAAGCCCTTCACAGGTAGCTTATTTAAGATACTGTACCAACTATTCACAAAGACAATCACACAGCTACCCCTGCTTTGTCCTATAACCCAATCAGACAACAAACATATCATAATACTTACCACTTACCACTTACCCTCACTCACCATGCCATCAAAGTATTATCACTCCTAATGCCCACCTCATTTCAACATACAGTACCCTTACAGATGCACTATCACCCAATGTCAGCATTACCAACTATCAAGCATTCACAAATACAACATACAGCAAGAGCACAAGTACCAGCAACAACCAAGTGGACTGGACACAGGTCCAAGTGTCACAGTATAGTTCACTGACTGGTGTACTTGGGTAAACTAGAGAATGAATAGTTGAAGGCTAACAATTAGTATACATACAATATATAGGAGTTGAACTCACTACAATAAGCTCATTCAATTAGTAAACATTGAATTGATGAGACAAGAAATGTGTTAAGGCTATGCAGGATTTCTGGCGACAACTCTGGTCAACTCCGGATACAACTTCTGGAGTTGCGTGAGGGGTTCGGGACTCCGGCTTCAGCGACTCGGAGCAGAGCGCTGCGCCCTTACTGTCCTTGTTGGGGGTCCCGGATTTCAGAGGACGAAGAGGACGGAGTGGGTTGAAGGGTGAACTCAAAGCGAGACGAGAGAGGAGTGCTGGGGAAGTCTTAGTCGATATTCAAGCTAGAGTATCTACGACAAGGTGCGGACTTATATACGGAGGACGGGAAACATAACCGGGATGGAGATGAATAAGTCCGGAGTCAGAAGGGTCGGAGTAAGGGTTGGAGACAGAGAATGGACAAGGGTCAACAGAGAACGGAGAAGGGTCGACGGAGAAATGTACATGCAGGGTCGGAGGTAACTAGGATGGAGGCAATACATGACAAGATAGAATGTAAACTTTAAATGGAGAATGGAGAGACGGAGAGACGGAGATCTACAGACTGGGTATTGGAGTGCGTGAGGGCGCCGGAGTTGGGTCTCAGAAGTGTGGAGTAGGTCGGAGGAACAGCACATGTCAGTATCCCCCTCTTAGGCCTGAGCCCATGAAGGCCACAGGCTCAAAGCGAGGATTAACAGAGTGGTCGGAGATCACATGACTCGGAGTTCGAAATTCCAGATGCGCCTATAAAGCTGCAGGGACATGCTCTTTTGCTTCTTAACTTTTAACTCTTACCATGTCCGACTTTACCGACATCGCAGAGTGGGAGGACGCACGCCTCATCAAATGCAACGAAGACGATGACGCCCTATTCAAGGTGAAGGCAGTGGAGCAGAGGAGGTGAGCAAAGAAGAGGAGTGCAGACGGGCAGAGCAGGAGGAGGAGAGGCGCATGTTGGAGGAGCATCAGAGGGCAGAGGAGGCGGAGGCAAGATGGAGGGAGACACAGGAACGGGAGAGGGCAATGGCACAGGTGAGTGCCCATCAGATAAGACAATGGTGGAGGCTGATCAGAGTAGGCAGCGGCAGTCTGGATTTCGGAGGAACAGAGGTTCGGACTTAAATGTTGACTGGCAACGAAGTCGAGTCGGAGTGGATGAGCGAAGCTCGAGTCGGAGGTCAGAAGAGGAGTTGAATCTAAGTTGATATTCGAACTGGAGAGTTACGATGAATACATGCGGGTTTATATACAGAGTAGGACTCGGAGTCTATAGGACAAGAACGGAGGAGGTCGTAACACGAACGGGACGGTAAGGTTCGGAAGGGTCAACGGAGTCGGAGAATGGACCTAAGTAACGGAACGGCAGAATGAAGGGTTGC